>PVKC010044990.1:0-11481 GCA_004027635.1 Crocidura indochinensis | reverse complement strand
ACAAGAGTGCTACAAAGTAGGATACTGAAACAGTTCTGTCGATTTAAACAGATGAAATATTCCTGCTAAGAGTTGCCTTTGCAGCCAATTTTTTCATACTGATTATGTTTATGTTTGTTTACCACAAAAGTAATAAAACTTGTTAGGGAAAAAACTCAAGCTTTAAATTTCAAAAAATAAGGTAATAGTTAAATAGTGTCGGATTATAAAGAGCTAGATATTATTGGCATAAGGCCCTACCAGTTCCAAATGCAATACATTTAACAGTTTTACCTTTCCAGCATTCCTTTTTTCATACCATATTCACTAAATAAATTAAGTGTACTATTTCTAGAGTTTTTCTAGAACCAGTCTTTAATCCATTATTGATTAGTCTCCAGAGTCAAAAATTGGAGGAGAGTAACACTATTTGTTTTTATTTCATCTCAGGTACCTTTTCTAAATTCTCTATCTTTTTGCTATATTTAAATTGTAGAGTTATATTATAGATTATTATTATAGGATTTCTGAAATTATACATTTCTATTATTTATTGAACATATATGAAACTCTCCAATCTTTTTTGATTGTCTAAATTATCTTAACTTTTGGGAACACACCTGGCAGTGCTCAGAATCTATTCCTGGCTCCATTAGAGGTCTCTCCTTGGTCTTCATGGAATCTTCAACAGTGCAGATGACTTAATTTAGGGCCAATCATCTACAAGACAAGCATCCTCTTTTGTTACTGTCTCTCCCATATATATAGATAAATAATATATGGTATATATAATATATATGATATAGATGAGTATATGAATAAAAATTACAATTATCCCTAATATTTTTACAAAAGTAACTCATAATGTTTGTAATATAGTTAACACAGCAATAATTTATTAACTTATAAGTATCATTTTTATTAGTGAACCAATTAAGCTTATAGAGGTGATTGAAATTTCTGAAAAGAAATTGATTACAATTCCAAAAAACGTTTATAGAATGAAATATGCTTTAAACAAGTTTTTTTTTTGTTGTTGTTGCTTGAGTTGCATACACAGAGATGCTCAGGATTTACTCTTTTTTTGGGGGGGGCACACCCGGCAGTGCTCAGGAGTAATTCCTGACTCCATGCTCAGAAATTGCTCCTGGCAAGCACGGGGGACCATATGAGATGCCAAGATTTGAACCGATGACCTTCTGCATGAAAGGCAATCGCCTTACCTCCATGCTATCTCTCTGGCTCCAGGATTTACTCTTAATTCCATGGTGAGGAATCATTTCTGGAGGGACTTGAGTTGCAGTAAATGGTGTTACAGGTATTGAACCCAGGTTAGCCACAAACATTCTAACCACCATGTTTTCCCTCACCCCTTTATTGTAATTCATAACTTGAGCTATTTTATGAATGAAGCAATTCCTAAACCTTTTTACTAATTCTCATAAAAGGATTATTTCTCTGGTAATTTGTTACAATATAGTCTACAAAATTCTTGAATTGTTTTCTGATTTTCTGTTCAGCCCATAAATCACTATTATTTCTTCAGAACCTCCTTTCTGCTGGGCACATTCTGCTAGAAATTAATACTATTAATTCTATTACTTCAAATGATTTTATAAGAGATGTTTTTTCTATCATAGAAGATATAGACGTTTCAGAGTTATATTTTCTAATAGTTAGAAATGATAGATTAATGTCATTTTAATTCAATAACTTGTATTCCAGCACTTGCCATATAGCTGAAGGCCCTATAACAAGATGATTTTGCCCAGGTAGCTATTCATTAATATATCTGGTACTCATGATCATTACGAGAAAATAATTTTGAAGCATGGCAAGTTTATTTAAAGTTCAACATATTGACTCAGCTCTCACATTCTCATTAGAAATAATTAGTGTCATTATGATTGATACGAGTCCATTAAGATGCAATGTAAGAGTTTAGCTGCTGTATTTGAGATCTGACTGTTGCTGTGTAATAAGCAAGTGACTGGACTTCCAATAATTAAATATTTTTATTTAATAACTGTTTTCTTTTCTTTTTTTCATTTTTGGGTCACACCCAGTGACGCTCAGAAATTACTCTTGGCTCTGCACCCAGGAATCGCTCCTGGCTCCAGGGACCATAAAGGATGCTGGGGGATTGATCTGCGATCCGTCCCGGGTCAGTCACATACAAGGCAAACACCCTACTACTGCGTCAATGCTCTGGACCTTAATAACTGTTCTTTTAACATAAACATAAAACAGACAGTATTCTTGCAAATTATTATGAGATGAACAAAGGGACAAAATAACCTTAACAAGTATAAGCACCATATTTTTGCAATAATAGTTTGGGAATAAAATTTTAATAGTAGCACTTGGGTTGGTGATGTCCTTTCAATAGTATGAAACCAATGTAGCTCAAAAATATTCTAAATAAGGTCTTAAATTGACACAAATATAGACATCCATTTAAATATATGTGGTGTCTCTTTAAAATTAAAAATGTGTTATATAGTATGAATATGCAACATATAGTTACTTTATGTTTAATGCATTTCTCAGATTTTTAGTAAAGCAATAGCCTTACTCAATTATTTTTAAATTTGTTCCTGAGGGAATTAGTCTATGATTGGAGAATTCCAATCATAATTACTTTAACAACTTTGAACAACCAATTCATTGGAATTAGAAAATGACAAATTCAAAAGAGCTCCAGTAATTATAATTAGGAGGAAGGAATGGTGTCAGCAGATACTGCACTAACAGAATTCAAACCAGTCAGATTATTGGCAGCTCATTACACCTGCAAGCAAATTACAGAGCTTGTTTCAAGAAATTTCTGAAGTTGGTGACAGTAAATCCTTTATTCATTTGGTTTGTCTGGGATCAACAGGTATAGCCAACAGTGTAACTATACAAGACACATTTCTTTGAATTATACATAATCTCATATTAGAAATGAAATCAATAGCTAAACTTATGCTATTAGGTCACTTAACTGGTTGCTGTAAGAAGAAACTACTTTAAAAAGCAAAACTGTTAGTTGTTAATAAGATATTGATACCTACATGTTAGGAATTTTTTCTTCTTTTCATTTCTTTTTACAAAAGTGATGAATTAGTTATCCTCTTTTCCACCAAATTAAAGGAACTAAAAATTGCCCCTTATATTAATAAAATTACATGGTTTATAATATTTTTTGAAAATGTATTACATATAAATCTAAAGTTTGTCCAACTTTATCAGAGCAATGGAAATTTTTTAGTTTTAATAATATTTTAATATTTTATTCTCAACTTTATTATTTTTACTTTAAATAGAAACTGAAACTTCTGGGGCACAGGAGATAGCATGGAGGTAAGGCATCTGCCTTTCATGCAAAAGGTCATCGGTTCGAATCCCGGTGCCCCATATGGTCCCCCGTGCCTGCCAGGAGCAATTTCTGAGCATGGAGCCAGGAGTAACCCCTGAGCACTGCCGGGTGTGACCCAAAAACAAAAACAAAAACAAAAAAAAATGAAACTTCTGAAAGTTGAGGTTTTTGCCCAGTCTAAAACTCAAAGAATATTTAAACACTGAATCGACTGTTTTTCTTAAAACCTACATACTACTTATATTGTTTTTTCTAAAAAGTCTATATATGAAAGAACTAATCATATAAATACATGTATGTATTTGTCTAATTGTATTCACATTCATTCAGTATTTCAGGTATGCCAGATAAAAGAATGGCAATGAATATAATGGCTTAAAGGTGTGTCTGTTCTTTAAAGTGTGTTGTTTATTGTATAAAGGTACTAGTAATATTGCTAAATATTACTATTGCAATGAATGCTAAATGAAAGATAGAAATCAAAGTAATACTTTTTTGTTTGTTTTTTGACACACCCAGTGACGCTCAGGGTTTACTCCTGACTATGCACTCAGAAATCGCTCCTGGCTTGGGTACCACATGACCATATGAGATGGAACGCTGGGGATCAAGTCATGGTCCGTCCTAGGTTAGCACATACAAGGCAAATGCCCTACCGCTTGTGTCACAGATTTGGCCCCAAAAATCAAAGTAATATTTCAGATATGACAATTAGTGTAACTAAATATTGGTAAAAACTGTAATAGAAAGAAAACATGGGTTGTAGAAAATGTACATGACCTAAGGCTTGTGTTTTATATATTTTCAAGTCAAATTTGATTCTTATCATAACACAGCACCCCAGAACCACCAGGAGTGATTCCTTAGCACAGAACTAAAAGTAGTGCCCTAATATTGCCATGTGTAAAAATTTGTATAAAAGGGAAAGGGCTGGTACTGGAGTGATAGCACAGAAGAAAGGGTACTTGCCTTGCTTGTAGCCAGTTAGGGTTCTATCTTCAGCAACTCTTATGGTAACTTCCGAGCATATACCCCTGAACACTGCCGCATGTGTCCCTCCAAAGTGGGAAGGGGGGACAAAGAGCACCACAAATAAATGCAGATAGGAAGATATAAAAACTTTAAAGACAAATAAAATTGCTTTTCTGAGGATCAAATTTTAATCTAGTTATTATGTAAATATGTGTGTCTTATTATTATAAAAATTCATCATTTTTCTGGCTCAGATATAACTAAGTGTTTTGATCCAGATTTTTATAGTAAATCACAAGTAATATAACACACTAAAATAATTTTAGAAAAATTGAAATAGGTCTAATATTTAGATATTGAATATGAAGATACACAAAATATTCAATGCCTCATAAAGATGATAGAATCTATCTGGACCTACTACAAATTACCCACTACAAGTACCCACTACAAGTTTTGGCTTGGTCAACACAGTTATTATACTCAAAAATGACTCTTTAGACTGTTGTTCTCTATAGTTGGGTAGAAATAAACTGTCATTCTCATTGCTTTTTCACAATGTATGACTCTAAACACTGGGGTATTTTTCTAGATCCATGAACTTCTGAACTGAAAATGTCACTGGAAAACATAGTTTCATCTACTTATTACACTAATATTTGCATATTTTGTACATTTTAAAATGTGAAAATCTTACCCTCTTGATTGATGGCACATTTAAAAGATATTTTAGGTTTTCTATGATTCATAAAACACACCCATTATTGATTCTTATTAAGGACTATTCTGTGATATATTTATGGTTTATAAAAGCCAGATCAAACATTCCAACTTCTGCCAGGATATTTTGCTATTAATTTCAAATTTTTGAAAGTATGTTTTACGTTTTCCAACTTACTACAAGTAACAACTATTCAATTATTTGTCATAATGTAACATTTTAATAGCATCATCAGTAGCATTTTTAATATTTGTTCATTAAAAACAATGTGAGATGGTTAAATTTTGTTACTGGTATTTTTAGTACCAATTTCTGTGCCAACCTGCTCATATTAAAATAATGCTTTAAGAGCCAAAGTGGTAGCACAGCAGTAAGGGCATTTGCCTTGCACACAGCTGACCAAGGAAAAACTCAGGTTCAATCCCTGGTATCCCATATGGTCCCCTGAGCCAGGAGCCATTTTTGAGTGCAGAGTCGGGAATAGCAACTGGATGTGGCCCCCAAACCAAAATATTAAATAAAATAATGCTTTATTGCTCATATTCTTAAAAATGAATGAATAATTAATGCTACTGATTTTAAAGATGATGTATATTTCACTTCTCCATTTTTCTGACCTTATCATAGGAAGTATATATAAAATGTTTTGCAATGTTTTGTGTGACTTGATACAATATTACTAGGACATGGGTGTCTTTTTCATATCTTTAAATGTTCAGTAAATAGAACTGGTCATATTTTTATGGGTTCAAAATAAAAGCAGTTCAAAGAGACATGTTCCTATCCAGGGATCTCAAACTCAATTTACCTGGGAGCCTCAGGAGGCAAAGTCGGGGTAATCCTTGAGTGCAGAGTCAATAGTAAGCCTTGAACATTGAGGTGTGTGACCCGAACAATTAAAACAAAATAAAACAAAAAAAGATTCCTCTAGGGCAGGGCCACAAAATGTTGTTCGAGGGCCACAAATGGCCCCTGGGCCGCGAGTTTGAGACTCCTGATTTATCTGGGCAATTTCTTAATTTTGATTATTTCCCAAAAGTTTATTACCAGGTCCCATGTAACTAATTGCCTACAGAACTTATCTTTTAAAGATTTTACCCACTTCGGGGCTGGAGAGATAGCACAGCAGAGTTTGTCTTGCAAGTAGCAGATCCAGGACTTAAGGTAGTTGATTGGAATCCCGGCGTCCCATATGGTCCCCCTTGCCTGCCAGGAGCTATTTCTGAACAGATAGCCAGGAGTAACCCATGAGCACCGACTGGTGTGTCCCAAAAACCAAAACAAACAAACCAACAACAAAAAAGAAGAAAAGGTTTTACCCACTTAAATATCGTTAATGTGTACGTGGGTACACCTTATGTACTCAGAAAACAAAGAATCTATGTCTCTGCCATTTTGCTGCCAAAAGGACACAAACCTACCAATATAAAGGAGTGAGATTTCTTACTGATATTCAGCTTCTGGGAGGCTCGGATAACCATATGGATTGAACCTGGATCAGTAGCATGCAAAGCCCTACCAACTGTGTCATTATTTTGGACCCGACTTTATAATTTTATAAGTATCTATACAAAAGTAAGCTGGTATTTGTGCAAGAGAAAATATGACTTATTTTGTAACCCTATAGAAAGAAACTCGTCATAGGTAACTCAAGTATTTTAAAATGCTTTATAAAACTGTTGTGCAATCACTACAAAAGATTAAATTGAGATTTAATAATTTAAGTATTGGAAAATACAAATTTGAATGCATATTTTAATAAAAATATTTACCTCAGAATCTAGCAATATTTGCCATGGTATTTAAGAAAATATTTGGTACTTGGATAATACTTGACTAAATAAAATGAACAACAATGATTTTTGCATTCACTAATTTTACTTCATTTCTAATGAAGTAATTCTTTAATTGAACCATTAAATTCTTTAACTGAATCATGAGATCACAGTTACAAATTTGTTCCGTGCGTATTTCCCACCTATAATGTCCATAGTTTCCCTCCAGCCCTTATCCCTGCTATCACCCTTGCCTGCATCCTTCTCATTCACTCTTACTTGCTCTCATTCTCTCATCCTTTTTTATCCTTATAAATACTGTGATTTTATTACTTTCACTGAAGGGGTACTGTGCATATCATATCTCGTTATTGCTTTGATTTGCATCTCCGTGATAATATTAATGCTATGGAGCATTTTTATATACCTTTTGGCCACCTGTATTTCTTCCTTTTTTTTTTTTTTTTTTTTGTGGTTTTTGGGTCACACCCGGCAGCGCTCAGGGGTTACTCCTGGCTCCATGCTCAGAAATTGCCCCTAGCAGGCACCGGGGACCATATGGGGCACCGGGATTTGAACCGATGACCTTTTGCATGAAAGGCAAATGCCTTACCTCCATGCTATCTCCCGGGCCCCTATTTCTTCCTTTAGGAAATGTCTGTTCATTTCTTCTTACAAGTTTTAGCCAGAGATAGAGATCTTTTTCTTGCTAACCTCTAACTGTGCCTTATATATCTTAGATAATAACCCCTTTTCAGATGAGTATTTGATGAAATAACTTTCCCATTCCATGGGCAGTCTTAGTCACCATTTTCTTTGAAGTGCAGAAGCTTCTTAGTTAAATGTAGACCTATTTGTTTATCTTTGCTTCCATTTTTGGTAAATGTTCTTTCATCCTGTAGATGCATTTAGCTTTAATGTTATGGATTATTTTCTGTGTTTTTCCTTCTATGTACCTATTAGTTTCAAGTCTGAAGTCGAGAGTTTTTCATATCTATTTTAGTTTGACTCCGTGCACTTTAATATCTCTTAAAATTGTAATATAGACTACTTCAGTGAATGTCAGTTGTGAATAAAATTTCTGACAGTAAATAGCATCCACTATGATGAGCTTAAAGACTAAAACCTACACTTATACCTTGAAATATGAGAAATGAAAGACAAGGCAAACTTTCTTTGCTTTTGTTTTTTGAGCCACACTTGGCAGAATTCATGGGTTACTCCTTGCTTTGCACTCAAAAATTGCTTCTCGCTCAGTATGGGATGGTGGGGATCAAATAGGCATCTGTCCTGGGTCAACTGCAAACACCCAACTGCTGTGCTACCACTTCAGCTCCAAGGCAAACATTTTTTATTTTTCTTTTGTTAAGCATTCTCCATGTAGAGATGTGCAAAGGAAGGTAATTGTCTCCCTATTGTAAGATCCCCACGATCTAAAAATAATCTGTTTCTATGAATTTGCCTTTACTTTGTTAATCACAGACCACGGGAAACTGAATTTATCTACTCTAGATTATGTTTTTCTAAGGTACTAACCTAGAAAAGAAGTCTTTAGATAATTTTGAACTAGATTTAAGTACAAATAAGTTAAGAAAAAGACATTTTCATACTCTGAAAAAAAAAAGAGTTGGTAAAAATATGCTAGTGCTGCATGAGTGACAGCACTAATCTCTGCCATTCTTCTGTAGTGTGGTGGGTGAAAAATGTTCATTGTTTTTTTTTTTTTTCCACATCTCAAGCAAATTAAAAAAGTATTTATGGGACCCGGGAGATAGCATGGAGGTAAGACGTTTGCCTTTCATGCAAAAGGTCATCGGTTCGAATCCCGGTGCCCCATATGGTCCCCCGTGCCTGCCAGGAGCAATTTCTGAGCATGGAGCCAGGAGTAACCCCTGAACACTGCCGGGTGTGACCTAAAAAAAAAAAAAGTATTTATGTGTGTGTGGGTGAGATATGCACAGGTGATCAAGGCATACTCCTTGCTCTACACTCAGGTATCACTCTCTGTTTTTGACCTTCTTATTTATTTATTTTGTTAAAATCACTATTTAAGTACCAAGATTACAAACAAATTTGTAGTTGGGTTTTAGATATAAAAAGAATAGCCCCCTTCACCACTGCAACATTTCCACCACCCTTTGCCCTCCAACTCAGGTATTTCTCATCAGTTTTTGAGGGGCCATAATATAGTGCCAAGGACTATGTGCCCAATCCACTGTGACTATACAATTACTCTTTTTCTATAGGCTAAAATATTTTTTCCAACTTCTGAACAGATTTTTGAAGAGAAAGTATACAATGTCTGGCCACATACTAAATAAGAGGGAGGTGGTAAATACATTAATTAGCTTGAGTTTGATAATCATTTCACATCATGTGATGCAGCCTAAATATAAACAATGTTTATTTGTTAATTATGTATCATTAAATTGTGAAAAAAGCACAACATTTTGTTGTGAAATGACAGAACTGGTCTATGAACTCCTGTAATCAGGCTCCAGAACTGATGTTCTTAAGTACCTCAGTAGATCTATCTACCAGAAAAAAATGTGCAGAAATATAAGATGACTCTATCTACCACTGAAATACCTTTGAGAAAGCCAGTGAGGACTTTTGAGATGATAAAGTACACATTAGTCCTTATATAATTGTCTCATTATATTATACACAAGCTGTATATAAGAAAATTAGAGAGACACTTCATTAAATCTCTATGTGGTTGCATCTCTAATTAAATTATAAAATTGAAAGGCCATTTTTTTTACTTATCAAAGTAACATCCACTATGATGTGGAAAGAAGAATTGCTATGCAACAGACGAGTGGCAACAGGAAGCTGGTTTAATAATTGCATATTTATGTTTATAGACCTAAACTCTCAGATTTCATGGAACATGTTAGCTATAAGTGTGTTGATCAATTACATATTAAAATAGTATATCACTTCTTTTCTAAAAATTATTTATAGCCCTGGTACAATTGACATCCCAAGATGATGATGTGTAATAGAGTGTACTTACTGTCAAATGTTAAGACAGATTTTAAAAATTGCTAAAATATGCATGAAAGTAAATTAATTGGACCCATATGGTGATTCTGGGTTCTTGATTTACTTTGATCATCTTTCTTTGCTCACTTACCACAGGGGAATGTTTTCATCCTCATGAAAATAGTAATGTTCAGTTATATCAAATAAAAGTGAAATAATTAGGAATTAGGAATATTTTGCTATTAGAGTTTTATAAGTAAAACTCATTTTTTCACTAAAGTAATACTTATCAAACTTAAAAACTCCATTTTAAGTAATAATTTGTTGCTATGGCTTCTTTTATCTTTTATTGAAGAAATATTTTTGGGAGGAGTTTTTTATACCTTGGCAGTGTTTGGATCATTCCTGGTAAAGCTTGAGAGACCTATGTAGTACTGGTATAGAGCTTGGGTTGACTATGTTTAAGGAAAGTGCCTTATTCTCAGTATTATTTCTTCAGTCCATATTTCCTCTTAATTTTACTCTAAAATTTGTCTTAGGGGCCAGAGCAGTGGTGCAAGCAGTAGGGTGTCTGCCTTGCACGCACTAATCTAGAATGGACTGTGGTTCGATCCCTTGGTGTCCCATATGATCCTTAAACCAGGCAAGATTTCTAAGTGTACAGCCAGGAGTAACCCCTGAGCATCACCAGGTGTGGCCCAAACCCAAAAATAAATAATTAAATAAATAAATAAATAAATAAATAAATTAAAATAAGATTTGTCTGAAAATTTTACTGAAAGTAGAAAATTTTAATTATGGCATTTCTGATTCTTTCTTTGCTTTAAAATTTAAATTTGTTTTTAAAGGATTAAAAACTTGGTTTATGTTATCTTTTAATTTAAGTGGAAAGAGAGAAAACAAGCAGCATTTTACCCTGATAATGTATGACTTTTTTATAAAAATTTTTATTAAGGCCATTGTGAATTACAATTCTTTCACAGTTGTATTTCAAATGCTTAGTGACAGTAAATTAGGGACATTCCCACTACCAGTATTGACCTCCCTCCACCATAGTTCCCCAAATGTATCCCAAACCTCCACTCCTAGCCCCCTGGACTACTAGTATAGGCCAGTGGTCGGCAACCTTTTTTTTCAATTGAGCCAAATCTCGCCAAAACCACGATTGAAATTTATTTTGAGAACCACATTTTTTTTGTTTGCTTTGTTTTGCTTTTTTGTTTTTGGCAGCGCTCAGGGGTTACTTCTGGCTCTATGCTTAGAAATCGCTTCTGGCTGGCTCAGATGACCATATATAGATGCCAGGATTCGAACCACTGACCATCTGCATGAGAGACAAACGCCTTACCACCATGCTATCTCTCCTGCCCCGAGAGCCACATTTTTAAAACCAAAAAATACATAGGATGGTACACTGTTTTTAGTTTCAATAAGTTTTTATTGAGAATATTCTGCATGCAAGTATCCGCATAGGTCAGGAGAATACAAATAGCACAACTAATAAAACAAAAATTTTAAAACGATATTATTTATTGATAGCATTAAATTTCATAAAATTTGGGGCCTGGGAGATAGCATGGAGGTAAGGTGTTTGCCTTTGATGCAAAAGGCCATCAGTTCGAATCCTGGTGCCCCATATGGTCCCCTGTGCCTGCCAGGAGCAATTTCTGAGCATGGAGCCAGGA
>PVKC010044989.1:0-11498 GCA_004027635.1 Crocidura indochinensis | reverse complement strand
GGGAGGGAGGGAGGGAGGGAAGGGAAAGAAACAAACAAACAAACAAACTTGGAATATGGGCATGGGATAACAAACTAGGCCTTTCTCACAATGTATGTTAAAATGTAAAAGGCATAATCACATTGGGAAGCAATTTTCAGTATTTGCTAAAGCTGAAATATTGCTGAGGTTCTGTGATTCAACAAATCTATGTCTATGAAGTCACCCTACAGAAATATGTTCATATGTACATCAAAAGACAAATACATGTAAAAATATATATCAACATTTTTATATCTATCTAAAGACACAGAACAGAAAGAATGATCTTTTTTTTTTATAAATAGCTCAATGATTTTACAGCACATAACAATGTTTTCTTTAGGGCCGTCCATCAAAATGTCTAGTACTGCTCTTTTTTATGTTTAATATATTTTATGAAGATCTTTATTTACACACCTTGTTTACAAATTTGATAGTACTTGGGTTTCAGTCATGTAAAGAACACCCCTTGACCAGTGCAACATTCCCGCCACCAATTTCCCAAATCTCCCTCCTCTCTACCCCACCCTGACTTGTACTCTAGACAGGTTTTCCACTTCCCTCATTCATTCACATTGTTATCATAGTTCTCAATGTAGTTATTTGTCTAACTGCACTCACCACTTTGTGGTGAGCTTCATGTTGTGAGCTGGACCTTCCAGCCCTCCTCTGTGTCGAGGATTATTGCAAAAATGTCTTTTATTGTTCTTAAATGCCACAGATGAGTGAGACTATCCTGTATCTATCTCTCTCCCTCTGACTTATTTCACTCAGCATAATAGATTCCATGTATGTCCATGTATAGGAAAATTTCATGACTGCATCTCTCCTGAAGGCTGCATAATATTCCAATGTGTATTTGTATCACAGTTTCTTTAGCCATTCATCTGTTGAAGGGCATCTTGGTTGTTTCCAGAGTCTGGCTATTGTAAATAGCGTGGCAATGAATATAGGTGTGAGGAAGGGATATTTTATTGTATTTTTGTGTTCCTAAGTTATATTCCTAGGAGTGGTACAGGTGGATTGTGTGGGAGATCAATTTCCAGGTTTTGGAGGAATCTCCATATCTCTTTCCATAATGATCTTTGTTTTAAGAGGAAAATATGGAGAGAAAGAAAGAAAGAGATGAGAGAGAGAGGAGAAAGAGAGAGAGAGAAAGAGAGAGAGAGAGAAATGTTTGCCCATAGGCTAGAGAGGACCGAGTGGAGGGTGGGAGAAAAACTGGATATACTGGTCGTGGGAAATGTGCACTGGGGAAGGGTGCTGTATGTTGTATGACTGAAAGTCAATCATAAACAACTTCCTAACTATTTCACAGTGATTCAATTAAAATATTAAATAAGATTATGATTTAGCCACATTATAAACTATGCAATAATAAAAAACAAAACTATACAAAACATCTAAACACCACAAACACAAAAAATTGAAGTCACTCAAAAATATGTTATCATATACATAAATATTAAAGGCAAGATAAACAATAGGATGCTTTTGGAAGTCAGGCTAGACATATCTTTTTAGAAGGAGAAGTGACTAAAAAGAGGTGTCTTTTCCTGGATTGTAGAGTATTTGAGGAATTTATAATAATATTTTTATTCATCTGGTTGTGGGATATGAGTGTATTTGGCTAATAAAAATCTAATGAGCAAAATCAAGATGTGTGGTGTTCTTTACGTAACAATAAATGCCTACTTCAAAAAAGTAGTGTGTCTAAAAAAGTCGAAAAGTAGTGTGCTCTCTACTACAAAACTACCCTAAAATTACAGTGACAAGAAAGGAAAATGGGGGGCCGGGCGGTGGTGCTGGAGGTAAGGTGCCTGTGCTAGCCTAGGACAGACTGTGGTTCAATCCCCCAGTTTCCCATATGGTCCCCCAAGCCAGGAGCGACTTTTGAGCGCATAGCCAGGAGTAACCCCTGAGTGTCACTGAGTGTGGCCCAAAAAACCAAAAAAAAAAAAAAAAAAAAGAAAGGAAAAGGGAATTCACACTATTCTGGGGAACCTGGTCTTATTCCATGTAGCCTCCTAAAGAAAAAGGTAAGCCCTTTCAAGTAGATGGAATCCTGAGACCTAGAACAGGTTTAGGAATGAAAATTCTGAGACAATGACTCTAATTTAGTCCAAGTTATACTTGGACTTTCCCCTAACACAACTGTTAGGGGAAAATCCAAAGATAAGAGAGTTATCATTACAGGTTTAAAAAAATGAAGATAAGAGATATCAAAAGAATAAATTCTACTACAATCACCTGTAATGGGTAAGTATAACAATTAGGTATTCATGCAACTGCATGGCATGTATCTCCCTCAAACCCCATCAGAATATCATCTCACTGTACATATGATATAGGGAAACAAAAGAATTGAAGAAAGAAAAAAAAAACTTTCCATTTCATTCACATGGTAAGTAGTAAAAAAAACTCTTAAGATATATATAACCTAATTTATATATATAATTTAAGATATATATAACTCTTAAGATATATATATATATATATATATATATATATATATATATATATATATAATACCAGGGCCAGAGCAATTGCACAGCAGTAGGATATTTGGCTTGTACATGGCTGACCTAGGACAAACTTGGGTTCAATCCCCGGCGTCCCATACGGTCTTCCAAGCCAGGAACAATTTCTGAGCACATAGCCAGTAGTAACCCCTAAGAGTCACCAGGTGTGGCCCAAAATAATAAAAAAAAAATATATATATATATATATACATATATATAATCCATAAAGTAGACAAGTGTTCTTAGAAAGAGGGAAGATGAAAGAGAATAATAGCACACTGAAGATAAAACACAGCAACCACAACCATGGTAGTGTATATTCCTTTGATACATGTGCAATACTCAAAAGAATGATATTGTGCATGTCTAGGCTACTTTTTATCACCAAGTAACATATTTTCCATCTCTCCTAAGTAATCTCCATTGTACTTAAAGGATAATAAAAACAATTCCCTAAAAACAATGCATATAATCAAATAGTATCTTATACAATTAGAAAAAAAACACATAGCTGGTTGAATACATTTCCAAAATGAAAACTAATATCTGAAAACTTTCTATATATAACATTAATATATAAACTTATTATCACATTGGGTTTTTGATGAAGGACACCAAGGTAATATCATGATTCTTTAGGGACAAAAAATGATTACAAAGAAATGACTATCCCCTTCTTTTTTTTTTTTTTTTTGATTATTGGGTCACACCCGGCAGTGCTCAGGGGTTACTCCTGGCTCCATGCTCAGAAATTGCTCCTGGCAGGCACGGGGGGGGGGTCATATGGAGCAATGGGATTCGAACCGATGACCTTTTGCATGAAAGGCAAACGCCTTATCTCCATGCTATCTCCCGGGCCCCAGACTATCCCCTTCTTTAGTGAAAAAAAATTTTTTTTAATTAGGATGATTCTTCAAAAATGAGTATTAACAACTCTCCCAATCTGGGTTAATTTCAAAGTAGTATACCACATGTAAATATTTAGAGAAAAAATAATAAACCAACTCCATCAAAAAATGGGGAAAGGGGACTGAAGTGATGGTATAGTAGTAACATTATTTGCTTTGTATGCAGCAGATCTAGGATGGATCTGCATTTGATCCCCAGCATTCCATATGGTCCCCAGAGCTAGCTAGGAGTGATTTCCAAGTTCAATCTAAGAGTAGTCCCCTGAGAGCTGCCAGGTGTGACCCCCAAATGTATAAATACAGCAAATAAATAGTCTTTTTTAATGGGGAAAAGAAATTAATAAAAGCTTTCTTAGGATCTGTTACACCAGCAGTCCAGGGGATTAAGGGTGGAGGTATGGGATGCATGCTGGGAACAAGGGTAGAGGGAGGTCAACTCTGGTGGTGGGAACTGCCTTAATTCACTGTCACTATGTACCTTAAATATAACTGTGAAAGACATGTAATTCACATTGGTCTCAATAAAAAATATTTAAAAAAAAGCTTCCTGAAAGAAGAAATACAGATAGCCAAGGAGCATATAAAAAATGCTCTGCCACACTTCTCATCTGGGAAATGCAAATCAAAATAGCAGTAAGATATTTGTGAGACAGGTACACATCACAAAGGCCCAAATCAAGAGAACAGAAACGTCTGATCAGAACAGAACTTATAATGACAATGAGATGGTGTGTATATGTGGGACAGAGAGTTACAATGAAGGAGGTCAGTGAGAGGCTGGAGATGAGGTGGAAACTACAAAGAAAGAGAGGAGGGAAAGAGTCACTTTGGTAGTGGATCTGGTGTTGCAATGTCACATAATATTTTTTAAAGAAAGAGCATTATAAAAACCCAAAACAGAATCTGGGTCTCTTATTCCACAAAAAGCAAATCTTGTCTTGACATTTACAGAAATAACAAAGCAGATGGTGCATGAACAATAGCTCTCATCTATTTTGGTCTTTCACATATATATGAACAACCAAACTCACTCTAAATTAAGGGTCAATTTTCTTTTTCAATTTTGGGGCATCACACCCAGAGGTGCTCTGGGCTTCCTCTGGGTTCTGGTCTCAGGGATTAACTCCTGGCATCACTTAGGCATGTGGAGCCAGGAAACCAGGTTGGATATGTGCAAGACAAGTTCCTAGGACACTGCACTATCTTTCCAGCACCCTAGGTCACTTTTTAAGAGTAAAATTTTTTCATCATTATAATGTCTGAAAAATCAAGATAGGGTCAGAGAAAAACAGAACAAGACCAGTGTATCTGAACATGACAAAAATGGCAAATTGAGGAATAAAAACTAAACAGTACTGTGATATCACTATTCTAGTAGGGTTCAAATTCTGAACTCACTTCTTCCATCTGAACTGTGTGCCATCTGGACCTCAGATACCAAGTTTATAAAAAAAAAAAACATAATAATGACACCTTTATAAATCTTCTGAACAGTAAAAATACATGTATATTTAAAGTAGTGCACCATGTATCTATATACTCGAGTATACGCCAAGTTTTGGGGCACAAAATGTGTGCTGAAAACCCAAACTCGGCTTATACTCGGGTCATAGATATCACACCAAATCAACTACACGTAGTCCCAGTCATCTTCTGCCATCTGATGGGAGGAGCAGTGCTTCAGCTCAGTCCACAAGTCGCAGCTGAACTGAAGAGGTAGGTGGTTGAATTGAACTGTATGCCACTGAACTATTTAACTCACAATATTTTGCACTTTGTCGAGACCAACAGCAGTGATGATATCACCTGAAAATTCAGTGATGATGACGATGTCTATGCTGATACCCTCACATCAGATACAGCTAACGCTCTGTTTGGACATACAGATGAGGAGGAGGAGGAATCCAGTTTTGAAGGATTTTATTTGTGATTTAGCTTAATTATTTGTTAAGCTACATTTTTTTGCACTTTAAGTTTTAAAGTTATTGTTGCTAGTTTACAGTTTTGCTTTAGCAATAAATGTTGAAAAACATTTAACCTACTGATTCCTCAATTATTGTAATTACAATATATATATTACAATATATATATGTTGAAATTTACCAGTGACTGCTGCATTTTCCATCTCGGCTTATACTCAAGTCACTAAGATTTTCCCAGTTTTTAGGGTAAAATAGTGAGTCAGCTTATACTTGAGTATATTGGTGATTACTAAAGAGTACCTGAAATGTGGCTAATAAAGAGATGAAGTAAACTTTTCATTTTTACTCAATCTATTTCTATTCATTCAACATAAAGTTTTCAAGTATGTCTGGACATAACACAAGCATCTATTTTTCAATGTAAATTTTTAAAAATCAAAATACAGAAAACTACAGAACAAGTGTATCTGATGAAAATCTAAAATCTAAATTCAGAAGCACTGTAAAGAAAAATCACACAGACATGATTTTTAGTATCAGATACCTCACTGATACTTTTAAATCACTTACTAAAATGCCAATGCTTTCCATCTGATGGGCTCATCAGAATCTCCCAAACACCTCCCACCTATCAGAAAAAAAGTTCACTAAAGGTACCCCTGGAAATCTACTTTTCCTAAAGTGAAAACATAAAAAGAGTGTCCCCCCTCCAATTATACTTAAGAGCTCTATGGCCAAACTGGAAAACACTAGGTTAAGTGAAACATGTTCTTAAAATTAATTTCAGCTATTCACTTTCACTATATTCTGTTCACTTTTTAAGTGTGGGCTTATAGAAAGCTTCAAATCTCCTATATGACCTCTATTATATTTCTATTGGAAACAGTGCTGATTTAAAAGACTGCCTGGGCACAGTGAGACTTCAATATATATTAATCACAATTATTCCCATTGTTATGCTATTGTTATTATAAAGTGCTGAATGCAAGACAGTTGAAGAATCTAAAACAATTAAAACCTATCTCTACCTTATGAATTTCAGAGCCCAGAAAACAAGAAGAAAAAAAAGTCTCAACATATAATACCAGTTTTTATGAACATAAACTATCAAATATGTATCTTTATATCAAAAATAGACATCACTGAAAAATAAAAGGCAGAGTACATTTAATTCATTGAAAACAAAATTGTAGGGGAGCGGGAGAAAAAAAAGAAAATAAAATTGTAATTCTACGAAATGACTGAAATCAGAATTGATTTCTACTGTCACTTAATTGAATGAAAACAAACTATACATATACATTTCCAGAATGAAGCCAACAAATCTGCAAACATTGACTGTGCAAAAATAGTCAGTTCTACTGACTATTTGCTTATTTGATCAACACTTGTGTGAAACTTCTATGGAGTCTTGACTGGCTCACTGGGCCCCACCCAAACTAAGAGTCAGCTGGATGGGAAAAAGGAAATATTAAATTGGAAACAGTATGTTATACTCAGACTGAGAAAAAATATTAAAGAGAAAAACAGAAAAGTCCAACTCTTATCAGGAAGACAGTCTAAAAGGGAGCCAACTAAATGCATACACCTTCCACAGGTTACATACTTTAAAAAAAAGCATTATTTCACATGTGTAAACCTGGAAACCAATCACTGAAAAAATGAAATTACTGTTAAGCAAAGCCTGGATGAGTCTTACAGACAAGGACTTGCAAAAAATAAGCTGGAAAGAAAGAGAAAATATACTGTGTGATTAATTTGTAGCTCAAGACCCAAAACAATCCAGATATCCAAGGAGTAGTGACATTTGGGAGAAGGGAACAAGAAGAAACTGACCAGAGAGAAAGAAGAGTAAGCTCTGAGGAGTCAGAAATGTTCTACATTTTGATCTGGGTATCAGCAGCCTGGAAGCATATGCAGATCAAAATCATAAGTTCGATTGAAGAACTCAAGGCTATTAGGACTTACCCTTCATGTAGCGAACTTAGTTAGATCCCCAGCACTAATAGGGTTCCCTGAGCACCATCAGTAGAATCTAACTAGAACCCACTCTACAAAAAATTTTATAAGCTGAAAATTTCAGATCATAAGTCTAAACATCAATGTAAAAAAAATTTCAAGTCAGTCATTTTTAAGCCTATGTTAGGGACAGAAAGATTGTAAAAGGAATAAGGCACTTGCCTTGCTTGCATGGTCAACCCGGTTTGAGCTTTGGTGTCGCATATGAGACCACAAGGAACTATAAGAAGTGACCCCTCAGCATAGAGGTAGAATTAAAATTGGCACTGACAACCCTGGCTCAAAATCAAAGAAAAAAAATCTAATATTAAGTACATGGTGAAGAATAAAAATGGTTTTTCAGTGGTAAACATAATGTAATGTAATGAATAAACACTGATTTTTACATTTTGTTCATTTGTTGAGGGGGGTACAGCCAGTGGTATTCCAGGCTGTACAGGAGCTACTCTGCTGTGTTGTGGCCCAGTGGTTTGGATCTGATGGATATGGAACACATGCCCGTCAAAGTAGTATTGCCTGGACCCAGGAGTTTTCAGAACCCTCAGTTACAATAGCTGGTGCTCAGGGTCAGCAGTACTGGAAACCCAATCCAGGGTCACTCTAGCATGTGCTCTAATACTTATCTCCTGGTCACACATTAAATCATAAGGAGGCGTACCTGAAATTTACTATATGCACAATTGCTTTCACCAAAATTATGTCAAATATATAATAAGCAGAAAAGATACTATTTAAAAAAAAATCACCCTACTCCACCCTCATCATCACCTCGTCATCTGCCCCCAAAATCACCTATTCAACTGAAATTTCTTTTCTTTTCAAATGGCATTCAGATGACTCTGTTTCCCCAAGTCTAGAATTTGTGTTCTTTGAGTTGGGCTTCTGAGCTGTCACTGGAAGTGCTCAGGTCAACACTCCCAGCAATAATGCTCAAGGACCCTATGATGCTTAGACTGAACCCAGGCCTACCAAATGCCAAGTATGCACAGAACCAGGTGCATTTCTTCTCCAACCCCATGAGTGCTCAGGCAATAGGCAAAGAGGCTAATTCTCTCAGTGAACGCAGGCCTTGCAATGAATGGGAAGAGACATGATGTAGGGCAAGGCAGCATTTCTTCACCATAGTCCTCTGACTGCCCCACCAAGGGTCTCTATAATATCCCCAGGTGAAAACTATATAAATGTGAGGTCATGGCACAACACTAGGGGGCAAAGCAGTACTCAATGGTGTGGAGAAGTCACAGTAAGGGAGGACATCTACCATGGGAGAGAGCCTAGAAACACTGTAGGCATTCTGTCCTCATCCTAGACAGTTCTTTCATGATTCTGCAGAGTCCAGAAAATGATCTTTTATAAAGGTCCCTGAAATGAAAGTGGTGTGATTCAGTACACAGACCTCACATATATGAGACCCTATACAACAAAAACAAAATTTTAAATAAACAGTAAGACCCAAGAAACCACTCCTATATGAAAAAAATGGCTTTCTAAGATGTCCAAATTGACATTTAAACTATTTTGTATTAAAAAAAAAACTGAACTTAACAATTTAAAGAAGTGCCATAGCAAGCTTCATGTATTGATAAGAGTCAAAACTGCCAGAAATGTCAAAAAGTGTTTACTTTCACTGTAAAGACAAGGAAGGTTTAATATACAGTGCACAGGTACTAGGAGAAAATGACTGTCTTCAGTTAGGTCTTTGTTATTAAGATTCTTTTAAGGAAAAATCATAGCTATTTACAACTTATTTCTCTCCCAAAGTCTCATGGGCATAGTAGATAACTTGCTCAGTAAGGCTGTTTTTAGCTGGCAAAGCAGACGCTGCAAAGTATTATATAAAAATGTTAAAAATTTATAACTCTCTCCACCGTCACAAGCATTGGAATATCCTGGTAATAAATATTCACATACAACCCAGGTCCATATTTCTTCTTTCAGTAGATGCCCACTTGCTAATTATACTGTCTCACTGAAACATACTTCTTAAAGCCATCACTTTGGCTAAGAGACTTGGAGCTCAGCTGCCTGGAGTTAAAAGAAACTGCTGTCATCCTTAAATAATGCAAAGGCAAAATGAACCAGGAGGCTAAGGAAAAGTAATCTCTTAGAACCTGCTGTCGGGTTACAAAAGGGAGAGCTTTGCCAAGTCGCTGCTCATAGTAACTGTTGCTAGGTAGACTGGACTGGGGCACATCAAGCTACAGGGGTCAATGGGAAATTAAGCCAAATTCAACACTACAATATGAATAGCTGGAGAGCACGCCCACATTTAGAGCTCATTTCATATCCCCTAATCAATCCCAAAGTGAAAAGGAAAAGGTCTTTAAATATACAGAATTCCTTGTGCCACCATTCAATTCTAACAGCAGAAAAGAGCTATTTCTAACCTTGAGAACATGCACAGCAGAGTAGGAGATAGGCGGTTGGCCCATGTATGCAATTGTGCAAAGAAATATATAGGATTTCTGTCAGAAACAAAGTAGTTAAAAATATTTTCTCTTAAAAAATGTTTCAAGACCAAAGTGAAAGTACAGCAGGGAGGTGGTTTGCCTTGCATGTGGGACAAAGTGGTGGTACCTGCCCTGAGCCCACCAGGAGTGGTTCCTGAACAGTCAGGAATCAAAATGTTTTTAATACTGAGTATGGTCACCAAATTTTTAAATTAATGTTCTGAATTTAAAAAATAGTTGATGGGGCTCCCGCCTTTTTCATAGAACCTTGGGACACAGATTACTCTATTTTACCACTAGTCCCATATTTTTATTTAAAACTAATAGGAAAAGAATAAATAAAAGGTTTGGGGCCAGAGGGATAGGATGCACTCTGGGTTCAGTGGGGGAGAGAGGTTGACACTGGTGGTAGGAAGGGCTCTAACTCACTGTATATTTGAAATTCAACTATGATGGACTCTGTAGAGACAACTGTTTCAATAAAAATAGAAGAAATAAGAAATCATTTAAATGAACATTCAAATAAATGGGCCTACCTTTTTTGTCTTACATTGTCTGACATTAGAGTAGGTTTCTCAAGCTCTATGTGAGGGAAATGTGGATAATCTTACTAAGACTTACTTGTTGTCGCCACTCCAGTACACAGAAATTGAGGCTCATCACCACTCCAGGTCCAAAAGTAGTGGGTTCATCTCAACCACTCAACATTCCCTTATCAAACTGATTGTCTTAGATAACTAGTCTACATCTCTTAGCATAGGGCACAGTCCTGAACTGAGAACTATTTCAGAAATATGCACCAAGCATGGTAAAGTTCAGATTTTGCTAGCCACTCTGAACATACTATACTTCAATCTAGATGCTGCAGTGATGTGAGTAGATGTAAGCTCACAACTTTTCATTATCAGAGTAGAACGTGTAAAAAGGAAGTCATATACCAGAATATACAAAAATGCCACATGTACCTAGATATCAAGAAAATCAAAGTTAACAACAATCTCTAAGAACAGGAACCCTGGTCTAACCTTGCCTAAACTCTGATCTACAACATTACTCTTCTGATGGACAATAATCCCTTATCAGTAGGAAGTAAGGCTTTCTATTATTTGTAATAAACACAAAATGCTACCTAACAAAATGCATGCTACATAGCAAAAGATCTTAAAAGTAAAATCATGCTTTCTAGACACAAAATTTCACATTTGAGTTTATTTACACCCATATAAGAAAATACATGGGGTTGGAGCAATAGCATAGTAGGATATTTACCTTTGCCTTGCATGCTTCCAACCCAGGTTTGATCCTCAGATTCCCATATGCCCACCACCACCCAAATATAAGATTTCCATCAGAAAGAAAGTATTAAACATATTTTCTCTTAAGAAAAAAATGTTTTAGGGCTAAAATGATAGTAAAGTGAGTAGAGTGTTTGCTTTGCACATGGTCAACCTTGGGCACCTTGGCATCCCATAGAGTCCCCTGAGCCCACCAGGAATATTTCCTGACTGCAGAGCTGGGAGTAGCCCAAGCACTGCCAGGTATGGCAAAAAAAAAAGAAAGAAAAGAAAGAGAAAGAAAGAAAAGGAAGAGAAAGAAAGAGAGAGAGGGAAGGAAGAAAGGAAGGAAGGAAGGAAAGAAGGAAGGAAGGAAGGAAGG
>PVKC010044988.1:0-11496 GCA_004027635.1 Crocidura indochinensis | reverse complement strand
TCCCTAAGAAAATTAAGCTTTTAAAGCTTAATTAAAGAATATGAAAATATCCTCATATAAACTAATATATACAATATTTCATTGTTTTGTTCTTTTGGGGGCACATGCTACAATGCTCAGAGGTTATTCTTGACTTTGAACTCAGGATTTGCATTTTTTATTTTTAACATCACTCTGGGGACCATATGGAATGCAGGATATCACTTTAACTGCTATATTCTCTCTCTCTTGCCCCAATATAGTATATTTCATGACATGTATATAAAAACTTTAAATTAAAAAGTTATTTAGGATTCACATAGGTAATGCAATACTCAGGGGGCTTGATATGCATCCAGCCAACCGGGTTCAATATTAATTATTCCACGTAGTGTCCTAAGAAATGCCAAGAATGATACCTGAATAGAGCCAAATATAAGTTCTGTGGAACACAGACAGATGTATCCCCAAAACGAAAATAAATAAATATCAACAATAATGAAACTGATGGATGTTTACATTTTGTATTCATAACAGTATTAGTCACAACATGCCATAGTTGAAATAAACTTAATCTCTAGCACAATTGGATTAAAAACTGGCAAGTACACTAAATCAATTGTTTATTTTTCATTAAATAAAATGGTGAAACCATGCCCTTTGGAACAGAATGGATCAAACTTGAAGTAATTGTGCTAAATAAAAATAAATATAAAATAGAGTTATCTGATTATTTTACCATTTATAGATTATAAATTACTTGTTTATTAAAAGCAATAAAACTAATTATTCAAGCTGATTAAAACTATTGTGGATAGCAGAGAGAAAACAAATAGGACAAAACCTGATGATGTCAGGTAGCATGAGTAGTTCACCAATATCTTTTTAAATATCTTTATAAATAAATATAAATATAAAGTCAAACACCTAGATTATATAATATTATCAAACTAATGTGTGAATAATAAAATTAAAAATACACAAATTGGTAAGAAATAATATCTGACTGATAGAAAACCACACGTATAAAATTCAATATTATAGTTTTGGAGTAGTATATAGTAGATAGCATATAGTATATAGTAAATATTTTATAGCATTTATAGTTAAGTTTTTTTGGGGGGAGTTTGGTCGACACCAGATGATGCTCAGGGGTTACTCCTGGCTATGCGCGCAGAAGTCACTCCTGGCTTGGGGGACCATATTGGAAACTGGGGAATTGAATCGCAGTCTGTCCTAGGCAAGTGCAGGCACCTTACCTCCAGTGCCACCTCCCGGGTCCCATATAGTTAAGTTTTTTAGAACAAAAGACATCTGTGAGGTTGACAGATATATATCTTCTTTATTGACTATTTTGCTTGTGATTCATTTCACCATTATATTATCAGCTGTTGGGGTAACAACAGATGCTACTATCCAGATCATTGCATATACTTTATATTTGGCATTTATAATAGTATTTGCTTTCTGATAAGCATTAACACATGATTAAAAGCTCTTTATATCTGATGTGTATTCCAATAGCATTTTCCACATGCTATTTTCTCATGTCACTTATTCAAGTTGTTGCTGTTGTTGTTTTGTTGTTGTTTTAGTATTTGTTCTTCTGATTATTTGTGTATGGTGATACAGATGGCTGTGAACTTACACAAATTCTCTTTGCACATAATGTAGAGAGATTCATTTAAAATGTTTCTTCTAACAGTTTTGCAGTCTATGAATTTGTAAATTGTTCAGCTTCATCATAGATATAAAGATTAAAGTGATCTGTTAAATAAACTGGCATTTTCTTCCTCCAGGTGGATAGAGAAATTTCTCTATAAAGTATAGGACTTGACTAATGAAGAGTTAGAAGTAATATTTTCTATGCACTTTACATAATTAAATACTTAAGATTGTATCATGAATTTTATTTTGTTTTAATCTGGAAGAAATTTAGTACTTTTACTATAAGACTAATGAAAATATAGAGAAGTGCTGCTCCAGTCCCTGATGGTGGTCAGTAAAGTTGAGACAAAATCAGAAAAAAATACCGAAAATAAAAAAGAATGCACAAAACAGTGAACACATGATATATGCAAAAGAAAAATGTTGAATAAAATGTTTATATTAAAAGTATAAAACCTGAAGAGCTCTAAGAGTAAAAGACAAATCACCATCATCTAGAGAAATATCTCTTGGGAAATACCAAAGATAAATTTATACCATAGGGCGGAGAGATAGCACAGTGGCGTTTGCTTTGCAAGCAGTCATCCCAGGACCAAATGTGGTTGGTTCAAATCCCAGCGTCCCATATGGTCCCCGTGCCTGCCAGGAGCTATTCCTGTGCAAATAGCCAGGAGTAACCCCTAAGTACCGCTGGGTGTGGCCCAACCCCCCACCCCCAAAAAATCTATACCATAACAAGAAAAATGAACAAAGTTGACATTTAGTTAGCATAGTAGAACTATTAAAATACCACAAAATAGCCTCTATAAATCTATTGAAAATTAATTTATTGTATAGCGCATAGTGCAGTCAATGTCAGAGTCTGAAATATTTAATTGTTTGAAATTTATAACAGGGCAGCACATGAATATCAGGGAATACCTACTTAGGTATCAGAAATTCAATGGTTTAAAGATGGGATACCTCTAATACCCTTTTCTTGACAGTAGAGAGGAAAAAGAAAGAAACATTGGCAGGAAGTGAGGTGAAAGAAGTTATATAAGAAACAGCAAGGTGCAAGAGTTAAAGGAATTCAGGTACATCTGTAGTGTTAAGGAATGAAAAAGCGAAATAACCAAACCATAGAGTCAATTAACACTGAATCATGAGACACAACTTTAATAAATGAATTTATAATGTACCTGTCAAGATTGAAAATTGGGTATGGGAGGGAAGATTGAGATCCTAAGATCACTAGTGCAGAGAAATTGACAGGTTTGGGATTGGTGTTGAAGCATCTATGTACAAATCCCAAATATAACTTTGCATATCACTATGCATTAATAAAATATTATTTTTAAAAGAAATTATAACTTGAACCAAGCTGCTTAAACTTAAAACTACTCTATGATCATGGATAATTTAAATATTTTCTTAGCTACGTTATCATAACTTGGGGTATAAGAGTATATTCATTGTAATATTTTGTGAGGTTTAAATGGGCTCTTTATAAGACTGTTATAAAATACATTTCTTAATCTTTTAGAAAAGTAGCTTCATTTTTATTTTAATGATAAACACAAGGAATTTTAAAGAAGAGACTTTAAATATCTATCTTTGATATAGGGAAGAGCAAGGATAAATCTAGATTTTCTTATTACAGAACTTCATTCTGCACATGCTTGATAATATTCAAAGGAGGGTAGTTTTTATCAAAGTCCTAATGAGTCATATGACACTAATGTGTTAAAGCAGTTTTTATCCATAGAAAGCACTAATTTGTTTTCTAAAATTCAGTTTCAAATTGTTACCTCTCCCCAACTTCCTGCCTATCCCACCTGGATGGTCAGCCCCACCCACTCCAGGAAGGGGCATGTTGGGAATAAATAGGAGTTGCCTGGGGGAGAGAGGGAGAAAGGAAGAAGCAGTCAGGATAGATGGAGGGCAACTGAAAAAGGTTGCTTAAAATGCTTACCTTAGAGGCCATGTGGAGATATGCACATGGCGGTTTTACCCTTGTAGTAAAGCTGGATTTCTCCTGAAATGTCATCTGACTGCTATGGATCATTTCTCTGCCATTTCCCTATTACCTACAGACTAAACAGGGCCTAGCCGAGAGAGGACTCATCACAACACTAGGACTCTATAATTAACAATACAGCATCGAATTATATAAATTATAGTTTCATATTTTAAAATCAACTATGTATGCAAATGCATTGGGAGTGAGCAAAGATTTAAAAAATTATAAATTTCTGAGTAAAATTGAAATTTGAAGAGAGTTATTTTATTTATAAGCAATTCCTTATGAAAAAATTGCAATCTGTAATATGATAAAGGTTTTACAGATTTTAAGAATAAAACTTTTAAAATTTCTTTAGGAATACTTCTGGTTCTTAGTCACAATTCAATATCAAGGAATTTGGAAAATTAATGTTTCCAATTAAAGAAAATTTTCCTAAATAATGACAAGGATTAGCATTAAACTTTTGCCTATTAATACAATAAAATGAGGGTAATAACAGTCTAGCGTAAATAATTTTACATTACTCATCAGCAATTCCTATTCCTTAAGAATAGTTTTTAAGCTTCTTGACTTATTAGATAACTATCCATATTTCTCTTGTGCTTATATTATGCACCAGTAACTATCAAGAAAACATAGGTAGGGCATTTGCCTTGCATGCAGCTGATCTCGGACTACTCCGAGTTTGATTCCCTGCATTCCCTATGGTCCCTGAACTGCCAGGAGTGATTTTTTAAGTGTAGAGTCAGGAGTCACCTCTGAGTGACACTGATGTGGCCCGAAACAAAACAACAACCAAAAGAAAGAAAACATCTCCTATGTGGAAAGCAAATTAAACAAAACAAAACTGTCATTGTTATCTCAAACTTTTAAAAAGCTAGACTAATTTGTATGCTACTACTGAATCTTAATGTTACTTTACCTGCACAAGAGAGCATATATCTGGGTTTAGTTTTATTCAGAATTATCAAACAGAGTAAGTTATTTAGAAAATACTTAGGACTGAAGAGAATTCAGAAATTAAATCACTATTTTTCACAGTGCTTTCTCCTGTTCTATCCCTGACATTAAATAGTGACCTGAGACCACAATGAGTTACCGCAATGACAGAACATGGCTTGGCCTATGAACAAAATCAGACAGGCCCTCCAAGATAAAACAAACTAATCTCTCTATATACAATTTAAATAATAGTCACAAAACTCTAAGAGAAATAGCAGACATTTCAAAAGACGAAATTAGAAACTATGTACTTCTGGTTATTATAGTTATTATATATATTATACATTTATCATATTACATATGATTATTATATTTAGTAAAGAAAGAATTGCAAAGATAAGAACAAAATATAAAGTCAAGCAGAATTTCTCACAATGAATTGTGTCTGCGTGAGCAGGGGTTGGAGTGAAAGGCAAATTATGAAGCAGCTTTGAGAAAAATGAGATAAGATTCTATCTCCTAGTCATACCAATACTGCTGCTCTTCTTTTTTACACTTAGTGTAGTATGATTGAAGTATCATTCTCTGCACTTCCTGGTACCTTGAAATAGATAATATAAATTTTCTTTGTTAGTACTGATCTTTATTAAATATGGCTAAACATTCTCTAAGCAAACATGCTCCTGGCCAGGAATCAATCTTCATTTTGGTAAAAATAAAATCACTGAAGGAGTCAGTGGACAAAAGTGAATTATCTAAAGAGAAGTAATTACTAAACACATATCAACATAACTTCAATGTAATTTCTGCTTCCAACATTGAGTTTAATGCCAAAAAATAATTACAACCTTTTTTTGAATCTTGGAGCTATAGCATTACATTTTATAATTGCACTTTGTTCACTGCTGTAATAGTGTTAGAAATAAAAACTTTTACAGAGCTGTTTGCATTAGATACATGATAAAATTTCTATATATATTTTAGCAAATTATATGTGGTAGCTGAAATGTTTAAACAGTTTTGCTTTATTGAGGATGTTACAGAAACAGTAATGTAGGGTTATACATTTCACTCCATAACTTTCTTGGGGTCCAGAGAGATAGCATGGAGGTAAAGTGTTTGTCTTTCATGCAGAAGGTTATTGGTTCAAATCCCAGATCCCGCATGGTCCCCCAAGCCTGCCAGGAGTGATTTCTCATCATTGAACCAGGAATAACTCCTGAGAGCTGCTGGATGTGACCCAAAAATAAAAAAAAGAATTTTCTTAAAGTAATCAGGAAATCATTTGGGATTCTGAGGATCAAAACCAGGCCAGTGGCATGCAAGCCCCACTCACTGTATTATCTTCCCATCTCCCAATGTTCAAAAAAAATTAACAGAATGTTAGCAAAATCTTTATTGGAGATTTTCCCTTTCTAATTATATAAGCTATAATAGATATAATTTTGCTTTCATCACTTTAGTTTGAATGGGAATTCAAAAATGTCTACACAGTTTGCCTGAGATCAGCATTTTCTATTAAAAATGAAAACATTATTTGGAACATTATTGGAAGATTAAATGGAACATTATTTGGTTTGGCCATGATTAAATATGTCAGCTACCTCAAGAAAGTGAATTTTTTCTTTTTTTTCAATAAATTGGCTAAATTTAGTTGCTTATTTTACTTTCATTAAAGAAAGATCAAGCAATTAAATAGCAAACACTTAAAATATTACTAAAACTTGGCTTAGAACAAACATAACAACAATTACCTTATTTTATCCATTTAAAGATATTGAATAGCTGTGGAGAGAAAAGTTTTTATTTCTGTAGTGTGATTTTAGACTTTAAGTGCCATCATATAAGCTTAGAATTATTCATTTCAAAGAAATATTTCAGTCATTGTTCCCAGAAAGTTTCAATGAGAAATTACAAAAATTATCTTCAAGATAATATTTAATCCATACAATTTCAAAAATGTCTACCAATCAGGAGCAGAAAGATAAAGCTTATTAATTGGGTATCATTTGATTGCAATGATGTAAATTGAAACAAAAAAAATAATCTTGAGGCCAAAAGACAGTGTAGAGGAGTAAGATGCTTGTCCTGCAAACAAGAAAACTGGTTCTGTGCCTGGCTTCCCATATGGACCCCAGAATCAGCCATGAATGTTGATTGCCTGCAGAGGCATGAGTAACCCCAGAGCAAAACTAGGTGTGATCCAAATCCATCACACCCCCCCCCCAAATGAAAAGAAACTGATATGTAGGCTTCATGATTAGAATAATGTAAAATCTAATATTTAAAGGTGAAAAAAATATTTGGCGGGGACTGGAGCAATAGCACTAGAGGTAAGGCATCTGCCTTGCTGGTGCTAACTTAGGAAGGACCGGGGTTCGATTTCCTGGCATCCCATATCGTCCCCCCAAGTCAGGAGCTATTTCTGAGCTCATAGCCAGGACTAAAGCCTGAGCGTCAATGGGTGTGACCCAAAAAAACAAAAAAATAAAACAACCTTATATTTGGGAAGTTTTAGAGGACAGTTAACACTGTTTAGGCATTTCTGTAGAAGATAAAACTATATTTTCCCTGGGTTCAGGTGTTAATTTCAAATGAATATGATGGTTATAAATAGTGTTGTGTTAACTATATACTTCTTTGCCTGCTCTAGATGGAAATTATCACAAACCGTTGTAGAGGAGCAATTGTGGAAAGGGCATCTGATTCTGAATTAGACAATTACCTCCCCCTCAAAACCTCTAAATCAAAAAGTGTTGCACAATTTCTGGTGAAACATATTATTCAGAGCACTAAATTAATATTTCCCATATTTAGAGAAATGCATGACTATCATGAATAAGTTAGTCAGATAAAATAATGCAAATTAAATTAGAAAATAATGTAAAATAACACATAATTAAATATTAAAGTATATGCAATTGTGTGTTTACATATATGGATACATATTCAATATATCTACACATATATCACAGAGTAGTACACTATATTTGTGTTTTTATACTAGTATTTCATAATATACATGAATATTTAATCTTGTTTTTGTATTATGCATTTGTTATTGCTGATTTTTTATTTTTGTTTACCAATAATTATTCTCTTCCTATAGATTAAAGTATCTCCAGTTAATTGATTATTTCTAATCTCTCTCCTTACTGAGTTTGCTTGCATTGCTTCTTTTGATCTTTCTTCCAGATGACTAATGTACCCTACTAAAAATAAGCAATATCTTTATGCCAAGTTTTCTACTTTTTTGTTTTGGTTTTGGTTTTGGTTTGGTTTAGGTTACACTCAGCAGTGCTCAAGATTTACTCCTGGCTCGGCGCTCAAAAATCACTTTTGGCAGATACAGGAGACCACATAGGATGCTGGGATTCAAACTACTGTCCGTCCAGTCCAAGATCGGCTGCTTGCAAGCCTTACCACTATGCTATCCCTTCCACCCAAGTATTCTAATTTTTAAGAATACAATTAGATTGAAACTGAAATAGCAGGTTCATTATACTTGCAACCTGCAGGTGCTCACTGTAATTACATATTTCTTAGTTTCTGAACCTCCAATAGTCTTTGTCTGTAATCCCAAAGCATCACCTTTTTGATTATTCTATTAGTTTAATTGATTTCTCAGAAACTTTTACCCTTCTATCAGGCAAATTAATTAAGAGTTATTTTTATTCTTCTGAGATTGCAAGCAAACTTTTATCATTGAAATGAAAGCCATGTAAATTTCTGGAGATTAGTTATCATGTATCTTTTTTCAAGGTAAAGTTTAGATTTCATAAAAATGTGATTGATATTGCTATTTGTCATTTAACACCCATTTACCCTTATTCTGCAAAATCAGTCTAAATCCGTAACTTATTTACATAGTTTCAAAGTTCTAATAAAATTACTAATGTCTAATCCAATGGTTGGCATCCTTTCTTTTCAACTGAGCCAAATCTCACCAAAACCACGATTGAAATTTATTTTGAGAGTCACATATTTTTTTGTAATTTTGTTTTGTTTTGTTTTTTTGTTTGTTTTTGGTTTTTGTTTTTGTTTGTTTGTTTTTTGCTGTGCTCCGGTGTTACTCCTGGCTCTACACTCAGAAATCTCTCCTGGCAGGCTCAGGGGACCATATGGGATGCTGGGATTTGAACCACCAACCATCTGCATGAGAGGCAAACGCCTTACCTCCATGCTATCTCTCCGTCCCCGAGAGCCACATTTTTATAGCCAAAAATACATAGGATGGTACACTGTTTTTAGTTTCAATAAGTTTTTATTGAGAATATTCTGCATGCAAGTTTACACAAAGGTCAGGAGGATACAAATAATACAACTAATAAAACAAAAACTTTAGAATGATATTATTTACCGATAACATTAAATTCCATAAAATTTGCCTTATAATGTAGAGAAAATTGCATCATGACAATGACTGACAAAGTCACAAACACTAATGTGAACATTGGCCTTGCATTTCCTTGGAAAGTTTGCGTAAGTCAGGTTTGTATGTTATTGTTTTTAATTTTAGGCACGATTCCAGGTTCTCATCGATGAGACAATTTCTCAATTTACACTTGATAAGATTCAAGTTTGAAAATTATTGTTCTCATAAATATGTAGACATGAACAAGAAAAGAATAGCAAACACTAGCTTTTTTTAGTTGATTATATCAGTCAGGAATACTATTCCAGGTGTTAAAAATCAGCATATCTTCCTTCTCCAGGTCTTTCAAAGCAGACCTCTTTTGCTGTGAACTAAGTTCACATTTGTGTTTCTCCAATCTTTCTAAATTAGCACAAAGACATTCACATTTCGAGTGCCACAGTTCTTTTTTTTTTAAATCCAGAAATTGCATTTCAAAGTTGCCAATGTTGATATTAAAGGGAGAAAAATTTAATTCTGTTACAGTGGCATCCAGAGGATTTTAACAAAGGCCAACGTCGCTTTGCTGTTTTTTAAATCCTGAAACCTCTTGAGAACAGCTTCCCTTATATTTAAAAGTGCTGTTTTAAAATAAATAATCTCAATATCAGAATTATTTTCTTGGTGATGTTTCAGCAGGCTTGTAAGGTGAATCAAAGTTTCTCTGTTAAAATCTTAAGCAAAAACAGATAATATGTTTTCAAACGAAATAACTTCTAACATTGAAAAAATTGTGTTTCCTTTCCTCTGTAGTTTATGATTAAGCTGATTTAGAAGTGAAGTAACATCCACCATGAAATACAATTTTTGAATACACTGACGGTTAATTCTGGATAGTGAACACCCTTCTCGAGGAAATGCTTTGATTTCTTATAATAAGGAAGCAAAATGTTTCAAAACGTTTTCTCTTGATACCAAAATGTGCTGAAAATTTGAAACCCTATGATATGGAGATGAAATCGATAAAAGAGAAAAACTTTTAACAATCTTTAAAAGCAAGAACAGTGTTCCAGAGAAAGGTAGTGATTTCACTGAAAGGAAAAAAAATCTATTGACATTTTAGTGTGTGCTGCAACAAACCAAACTAAAATACACACAAAGACAAAAATAGCACTTTGTTAAAGGCATATGGTATCATGTTATAAAGAGTGCCTGAAACATTTAAAATGATTTTTTATTTAAGCACATTTGTTATAAACTTGCGTTTCAATCATAGAATGTACAACACCCTTCACCAGTGCACTTTCCCCACCACCAATGTCCCTTGTTCCCTTCCCCTTCATCCTCCTCTGCCTATGTCAGGGGCAGTCATTTTACTTTTTTCTCTCTCTCTTTTCCTTTATGATGCTGAGGTTTGCAAAATTTCCTTTATGACAGCATGGTTTGCAATATTGTTAATTAAAGGGTATCATGCATGTCACTTATCCATTTTCAGCATCCAGTTCTTGTCCAGAGTGATATGTTCCAACTATCAATGTCATAATTTACCTTTCTCTATTCTAACTGAACTCACTACTTTTTATGGCAAGCTTCCTATTATGGACTAGTCCTCCTGTACCTCATCCCTATTTTCTCTAGATATTATTACATGTAGCCATTTATTATTCTTATATGCCATGCCACAAATGATTATTCTGTGTCTACACCCTCCTTCTGACTCATTTCACTCAGAATAATAATATGATGTGTTGATGTCTGTACAGATGATGCACTGTGCATGGCTCAGTGTTTTTGTGTAGTCACAAGAAACAGAAGTTTGCACACCCATATATGTATCCACTCATTGTATGATAGACTGGATTCAGAAAAACTCCCTGCTGAAATAAACTCTGTGACAGATGACACAATAAAGATAATTTGTGAAATTCACAATTGTGATCAAATCCAGGCTATTCACCACCCTGGGTGAGAGTATGATGCCCACTATTAGCATCTTCTGCATGAAGAAGTGAAGTGGCTGTTCTGGGGAAGGGTGCTCTCTTGTCTTGTTGGCAAGAGGAAAGAAGTAGTGCAGTTCCTGTGAGATCAGAACTCTGACTTTGTACAGCCCCAGTTGGACAAGGAATGTGTAGCTAAGTTTGTGTATTTGGCAGACATTGTTCATTTTCTCTATGAATTTAATATTTCTCTTCAGGGGAGTTTCACAAGTAGTTTTTATAGTGAGACATAAGATGGATGTGTTCAAAGATGAATCTGATACTGGGATAGTGTGTCTGAGAAGGAGATATTGAAATGTTTCCACTCTTGCAAAAAATTTCTGATTGGCACTTATATTATGGAGAAAGCCATAATCAATATGAAAAACAGCATTTAAGGGCATTAGCTCACAACTTTAATCATGAGTACTCTGGACATGATAATCCACGCAAAAGAAAACTCAGGGTTGAGACTCCCTTCATGGAAGATGCCCACTCTTGTGCAAAATAAAACATGTGTTTTAAGATCACTCCAGGCACTGTATTTCTAAACCCCACCCAACCAGGTCGCA
>PVKC010044987.1:0-11495 GCA_004027635.1 Crocidura indochinensis | reverse complement strand
GGGGTATTTTTTCTGGGGTTTCTTTTGGTTGGTACTCTTCGGGCATGCAAGATTTGATCACATATATTCTTTAGTTCTGGAAGTTTCTCTTGAATGATGTTCTTGACCATTGATTTTTCCTGGAAATTTTCTTCCTGTGTCTCTGGGACTCCAATGATCCTTAAGTTGTTTCTGTTGATCTTATCATAGACTTCTATTTACATCTGTTCCCATTCTTTGCCTATTTTTTCCATTGTCTGTTCATTTGTTTTAAGTTTTTTTTTCCAATCTCTCCCGCTGTATGGAGTTGTTATTTATCTCATCTTCTACAGCACCAATTCTATTCTCAGCTTCTTCTACCCTGGTGTTGAGATCATTTATTTTACCATTCAATTCATTTACTGAGTTTTTCAGGTCTGTTATTTGACATGTTATTTCATTTTGGAGTTTTGTGATTTGTGTCAACATATTTTCTTGGTTCTTATTAGTGTTCTGCTCAACTTGGTCCATGGTTTCTTTGAGTTCTTTGAGCATCTTCCATATTGTTTTTCTAAAGTCCTTATCTGAGAGATTGATTAGTTCGTTGGTCATTATCTGGTCATCAGAATTGTCTTCTTTGTTCTCTATGTCTGACGCTGGCCTGCGTTGTTTCCCCATTGTCACACTAGAATTGTGTGTTTTTCTACATGTTGCGGTGGTATTCATTGGGTAGATGATGTGCACAGCCAGACACCTCTGGTTCTAGCCTTTCTGGGTGTGTCGATTAGCCTACAAGTGAGTGGAGTCTTCCTTGGATGAGGCCTCTGAGAGGATCAAATCTTGGGCCTAGGCTTACAGCAGAGAAGACAATCTAGAGAGAAATGCTGGGTTTCTGTGATCCAGCACAGTCCTTAGTGTGTTTTTTTCCCTTCTTGTTGCATTGATGTGCTATCTTTAGATATCCTTAGCTCCGCGGCCGTGCTCTTCTGCAGCCTATTATTACCCCACTCCCAGGAGGTCCGGAGGTCAGCAGAGGACAAAGAAACACAAAGAAAAGACAAGACTTACAGTTCTTAGCAGTCAACCCTACTGGGCAGGTGTGGATAGGGAGAAATTCCTAGGCTGACGTCACAATCAGGGGACCTTGCTTTGCAGAGTACTTGCGATAGCCGGTTTTCTGTCTAATGAGGTATTCCTGGGTGTTTCGCCCTAGGCTAGACCTCTGGGAGAGCTAGTCTTTTTCGGGCCAGTTGGTCCACTCCCAGGAGGTCCGGAGGTCAGCGGAGGACAAAGAAACACAAAGAAAAGACAAGACTTACAGTTCTTAGCAGTCAACCCTACTGGGCAGGCGTGGATACTGATCTTGGATTATTCAATAGGTCTGAAGTAATTACACAAATCGGTATAAAAGGAAAAAATTAGAATGAGAAGAGTAAGCAGTGGGAAAGCTAGAAACAGAGGCCCGTGTGAAGAGGCCATGAAATGACAAGTTTTCAAAACTGGAAGGAAAATGAAATGAATTTTATATTGCAACATCCTAAGTAAATTGGCCCTTGCTGTCACCTTGATTTTAGCTCTGTGAGACTCACTGCCGACCTCTGACATCCAGAAATCTAATATTTTTAAAATGCTAAGGTTGTGGAAATTTGTCACAATTTCAATGATAAACTAATACATCCTCCATTTTCCTTACTCCAGGTAACTCAGTTCATTTTTGAATCCAAACAAGTCACAATATAGGTATACTAATGGAAGAACAGTGTTGACAGATATTTATACTTTCACTAAGTGAAATGAGTCAGAGGGAGAGGAACAGACAGAATGTTTTCACTCGTATGAAAGGTATAAAGGGACATACTAGGGGGCTAATAACTGAAAACAATAAAAGAGAAAATCAAAACTGATGCATAGTAGGAAACTAGCCACTGAGAGGGGAGGAAGACAGTGGGGAGGGAGTTAGATTAAAGAATAGACAACAGCATCAATGATAGAAAGAAGTGGTTGCTCTGGACAAGGACCACGTGAAAAAAGGAGGTAGAGTGGAATGTATGAATCCCTTCAGGGAAAATATTGCAAATCACAGTGATATGGAAGTATCAGAGGCAGGCTGAGGGATGGAGGGAAATCATAAACATGGGTGGAGGAAAGTAGACACTGGTGGAATAATTGATATTGGAAGAATATTATAGACCCTAGAAACTTAATTATAAATAACTCCTTAGCTTTGTTATTAAGTGATTCTATTTTTAAATTTTTAATGAGAAATATTTAATAGTTGGAGAAGTATTAGAAGATTGAGATAATTTAAACTCTGTCTTCTTATCAAGGAGATATATGAATTGGCCTGTCTGATTGATATCCATGAAATCATTGGCTTTCCATTATGCTCCCAGTTGTATATTAAACCCAGAATCTGTCGACCATATAGAACTAGAACCCTGGTTGCCTTTTATTAATTGAATGATTTAGGAAAAATAAATTAGACTTAGTAAAATAAAGAGACTCATATGTCACCTAAAAAGATGTGAGGATTTTATGAGATGATATAATGAAGTGATTTGATATCACATGAAGACCACTACATGTACAAGATATTTTTCTCTTTTGAAAGTTGTTTTAATAAATAAATTCTTTAATTGAATCACTGTGAGATTTGTTACACATTTACAAAGTTGTTTGTGATTGAGTTACAGTCAAACAATGTACAGATTTCCGACACCTATGTACCCAGTTTCACCTGGCTCACACCTCTGCCCTAACGCAGCTTGCCTCTATGGCAGAGTCTCTCTCTCTCTTTTTCTCTCTTATTTTTTTCCTTTTAGACATGTACAAAATATTTTTACAAATGAAAAAATGCTCACAAGTTATAAAACGTTAAGTCAGTTACATGTTTAAATTTCAAATGAAAATTAACTAAAATCTGCCTCAGATTTTGCTTTTAAGGAGCTCAGATTTCATAGAAAGCTTTGGACTTCATCTTGAAGGTAACTTTAAGCTCTGCCCTGTCATTCAATAATTTTGAATGTTAGCCTGAGCAATGCTGTGAAAGCACCATTAATTCTCTCATGGCAGAAAGATAGAGACCAAAGCTCAGGAAAGAAGCTACAGTTGATCAAGAATGAAGGATGGAAAGGACCAGTATGCAGACTTCGAAGAGTGTTTTATTTCTGTGTTCTTGTGTTATTCATTACACATATAATCGCTGAGGAAACACAATATATGCCAGCAGCAAGATTACACACTGGCTAGTGCAGGATAAGAGTGATTATAAGACTGGGGCCGGGCGGTGGCGCTGGAGATAAGGTGCCAGTGGTTGCCTAGGATGGACCTTGGTTCGATCCCCCGGTTTCCCATATGGTCCCCCAAGCCAGGAGCAACTTCTGAGCGCATAGCCAGGAGTAACCGGGTGTGGCCCAAAAACAAAACAAAACAAAACAAAAAAAAAGAGTGATTATAAGACTAAGATTTATAAACATGAATAGGTAGATTCATGACATCAACAACTTCAGAGTCATGTAGGGGTGAGGATCACATAACCCACCCTGATCTACAAATTTCTGGGCTTCACTTTTTGGAGTGTCCACTAAGGCATGTAACATTTACCCCCACACCTCAGTGATTTAAAAAAAAAAAAACAACCTTTATTTAGGCATCATGGTTACAAACATATTTGTAGTTGGGTTTCAATCATAAAAAGTATACCTCTTCACCAATGCAATCTTTCTACCACAAATACCCCCCATCCACTTTTCCCCCATCCCTTGCCTGTCTTCAAGACAGGCATTTTATTTATCTTATTCACTACCATTTTTATGATAGCTATTGGTGTAGTTTTTTTCTCTAACTACTCTCACCTATCTTTGTGGTAAGCTTCATATCATGGGCTTGTCATTCAAAACCGCATCTCTATTGACTCTGGATATCATTAACATACTGTTTTATTTTTCTTAAATCCCAGAGATGAGTGAGACTATTTTGTGTCTATCTCTCTCCCTATTTCACTCAGCATAATAGTTTCTATGTCCAGTTTCCACCTCAGTAATTTCTAAAGGTTCTCCTAGTCACACAGAAATTCAACTCCTTCCTAACTCCTCCTTTGGTGTTTCTAGGGGTTTTCAGAGATTACCACCTTGAACTCAGTAAAATGGGTGGCCATTTCTATTCAGGGATCCCCACCTAAGCCTGTACAAAGGTCCTATACAAAGCAACAGCTACCAGACAGATCCCGTCTGCAAAATCCCTTTATCAAGGTAGTTACTTTGCATTGTCCCCACAATCTCTTCAGTGTACTTTGGCTTCCGTTTATTTTACCTATTTTATGTACCAGTCACCCACTCCAACAACTTCCCCCACAGTCTTACTGTTGGATTTGGGTACTGCTGCTGATTCCAAAGAAATCTTTACACATCAAGCACACACTACTCTTTCCTTATCCGCTTCCTCTTTTCTTAATCTCCCACTTTCCTTCTCCCTCTTCATTTCTTGCTTCTTTCTCTCCTTCCCTTTCTTTCTTTCCTCTCACCTCTCCCTTCTTCCCCTCCTCTTTCTTTTCTTACTATTTCCCCTCCCTTCTTCACTTTCTCCCTCTTCATTTCCTCCTATAAGTTCCTTCCTCCTCTCTTTTATTTTTGGGTGGGGCTTGGGGGTTACAAACAGCAATACACAGGGATACCCTCAGCTCTGTGTATACAGCTGAGAAGGGAATGACTCCTAGTGGTATAAAAGGGACCATGTGTGATGCTGGATACCTAATTGGGGTTGGTCACATGCAAGACAAGTGCCCAATCCTACCTACCACTCTAGCCCTCCTTCCCCTTTCTTCCTCTCTTTCAGCACCTGAAACAGCTTCAATTTCATTACCTTCAGCACTCATATACATGTTTCTGAGTTTCTGTGTAATTTTTGGAAAGAGAAATGTGAGGGCACAAATTCAGTGTCTGCCTCACAACCCAGCAGGTGTCAAGTACCTTATGTGTGTTTTTTTGGAGGGGACTGCAGGATGAGATTGGATGAGTCTTGGAACACCCTAATAACAATTCTGAAACATCAGGTCCCACTGGAGACCCAGAGCAGGTGCCTCTTTTATTTGGTTCTGAGTGTTTCAAAGTTTCAGTCGTGCACCAGATGTCACTAAAGGAGGCTTTATTTAAAACTGTCTGACTTAAAATAATGAGGCTCAGATTGTTGCTAGGCGCTCAGGGGGAAAACACTGGCACACAGGCCCAAGAGGATTTACCCTGAAGCTAAGAAAGCTCCAGCTTCAGGGCCTGTCACTTGCACAGGTTTTCTTTCCAGGGCCCAGTTCCTAATTTTGTACTTGTAATTTTTATATTCATTTTTCTTAAAGCAAACACCCAGATTATTCAGTTTTAGATCCTCAGGAAATCAAACCTCTCCAGGAAACTACCTAAGCAGAGATCCACTCTCACATATTTTCCTGGAGCAGCTCTGGTTACATTAGGAAAAATAAAAACAGTGACCTTGACACCCTTCTTTCCTCCCCTCTCAGAGCCTGTGGCTTTGTATTTTATAATTCCCTGATCTCTTGTTCGACACGCAGTGTTATGCTGTGCTTTATGCATTTAACTCCCTCTCTACCCTTACTTTCTGGTCTAACCATCTGCAAACTGAAGCCCATTTCCCCTTTTTTGAATAGATGGCTGGAATAAAGCAACACTCATTTCATTCACTTCACCTGCTGCAGAGCTGCATTAGGGAAGTAGAGTTCTAACTAAAGCCTAAAGTACTGATTATTTCTGTTTTTATTTTATGGTGAAAGTTGGCCACCCCTGATTTCATTCCTATTAACTTCATAACTGACGTTGATACAATAAATCATTCCATCAGCCAAAGGTCTGTTTAAAAATAAACAAATGACCTGCCAGCTTGTCTTGTTCCCTAGGACATTTAGCCTAATATGCAATGCTTACCTGGCAATACAGGCTTGATACCAACCCTCACCACTTGATTCCCTGATCTATCTTTCACCCTGCCCAGATCTATCTTTTTGCCTTGCCCAGATCTTCTCTCACTTTCTTCCTCCACTTGAGACAATTTCCTATCTTTGTGGAGGCTGCTGTCCCACTGGCAGCACTTTCATCATCTCTGACTGCTACTTTCTGAAATTTTCAACCCTTATTCAAACATGTTCTCCCCACAAAGATCTACCATGACCACTTTTCAAATATTATCTCCTGTCTTCAACCACTTCTGGATACATGTCTTTTGTAAATATGATAATCAACTTATTACTGTTTATTTGAATTTTTCTTATGATAGTGTGAGCTTTCCAGGGCCCCAGGGGCCTCAAACTCAATTTACCTGGGGGCCGCAGGAGGCAAAGTCAGGGTGATCCTTGAGTGCAAAGTCAGTAGTAAGTCTTGAACATTGGGGGGGTGTGACCCAAACAACTAAAACAAAACAAAACAAAACAAAACAAAAGATTCCTCTAGGGCAGGGCCACAAAAAGTTATACGGAGGTCCACAAACGGCCCGCAGGCTGCGAGTTTGAGACCCCTGGTCTACCCCATTCAACATTGAAAAGTGCTGAGAATGTATCTGGCCAATAATAAACTTCTAAGAAATGTTTATTGGGAAAATGAATAAACAAACTGGTCATACCTTCAAAAAAGAATTTGATCGTTTAAAAAGAATAACATGTAATGGGGGAATACTTGCTTATAGGGTATGTTCAAGGAAGACCAGCCAGTATCTCTGAAATTCTCTTCTGGAGTTCACATTTCAGATTTAATTCATGATCAGCGTACCATAAAAACTGCAATGGGTTTCATATCAGTAACACCTTCTCTGCTGTCAGTAAATAATTCACATTTGAGATTAGGGCAGATCTATGACTCTTTTTATGTTCATGATATTTAAACAGATAACATCTAATAGCATCTAATATAGAAAAAACAAATCAGAGACCATCACCTCTAAACTTCTCACATCTCTAATTGCACATATTGATATGAGATAGTCCTATAACTTATTCCCACTTATCATTCTACCCACAACAGCTTCATTATTGTTGCTCTGATCTAGCCCAGATCTTAATGGACTCCCACACTGATGAATTCTTTTATATCCTCTACTCAGGAAGACCATCCCATGCCTTTTTTGCAGTAAAGGGGTCTTAAATGGCAGTATCTCTTGGGTTGTGCTTGATTCTTGTGGGACAATGATGAGAACCAAACTTCTGATATCAATACCAGGCCTACAAGTCAATGCACTTTTGCTACTAAGTTATTCCCAAGCCCATAAAAATGGCTGTCTTGGACAAATATTCACTTAATTCAAATATCAACTTCTTACCACACTCCATAATCACCATCATGTCAATGACCCAATTTAGACTTAATTCATGATCACGAAACCATACAAACTTCTACTGATCTCTACAGAGCTACCAAACAGAAAAAAAATCTAGGTATATTGATTTTAGGTATGAAAACTCTAAGGTATTTACAAAGTAAGGTGGGCAAGAGGAATCTCCATATCGCTTTCCATAAAGGTTGAACTACACGGCATTCCCACCAGCAGTGAATAACAGTTCCTTTCTCTCCACATCAACTAACTCTTAAAAGGAGTTATTTCTCCCCTATTCCTTTTTTCAACATAGTTTCCATGTGAAGGTGAAAGTTTCAGAGTACTTCTACTAATTATAAGTGTAGAAATGTGAAATGTTGACACTGGTTTGTTAAGCCAATGAGAAACAATGGGCTCAAGTAGTATCCCTCTCTGAACACCTGGCAACAGGTAGCTATATTGACCTAATCTCTAAATTAACATCTGCTAAGGATGTTCCCATCTGGCCTTCTGGCATGAAAGAAATAGTATCTTCCTAAGCAGATAGCTGAAATTTCATTGCATTTCATGTCCTTTTCAGTTGTTCATTTTGCCCCATATGTTGCTATTCTGATGCTATTCTTCTTTGTTCCTCTTGAGGCTTGTCTTCAGAAACTCTCATAGCAAGTTTCAGATCCTTTGTTCAATATTTCAAAATTCAGCTGGCCAAGAGAACTTCCCCCAAGCTCATCTCCCTAGCCACTTCTCTATTAAATATTATACAGTATTTCAGAGTTCTAGATATCAGCAGCACTCACAAAGCCAAGATCAGAGAAGTCACAGCATTGCAAGTTTTTAGGAATCTATTAGTTAAATTTACCTTATTTAAAGAGTGTTTATCACAGAATTGGCATAGTTGATCATCACACATTTGTTTCCAAATAATTGAGAAAGAAAATATGAAATAAAGAAAAAGAAGGGAAAAAAGAGAACAGTGACAAGTAAATTTGTGAAAATTATTGTATCTCCAATGATGTCATTAAATCATTGCCAGGAAGTTTGTAAGCTCTTGTTGCTTGTTAATCATTCTGTTACTTCACTTGTTTCTGAGCTTCAGATTCACATTGGCATCAAAATTGGTGTGTTCCTACATGAATTATAGTATTTGCGGAGGGGGTTTGGGTCACACCCAGTGACTCTCAGGGGTTACTACTCCTGGCTCTGTGCTCAGAAATCGCTCCTGGTTTAGGGGACCATAAGGAATGCCAGGGGTCAAATTGTGGGCCATTCTAGGCCAGCCGTGTCAAGGCAAATGTCCTACTGCTGCGCCACCACTCTAGCCCCAGAATTACAGTATTAAACAAAAATTGGGATTCAGGAATTCCAAACACTATTGCTGATACTACAGCATTTGTGGTACATGTTTTGGGTTGCCATGTCTTTCAAAAATATCAGAAGGCAGGGAAAGTGTACCCACACTCACTCCAAGAACAGTCCTGGTGATTGTCAGATTGTCAGCCCAAATACTGACAGCCTTTAGTTTCATCCAGATTGGTGTCTCTGCAGAGAGCCATAGAAGAGTAGTAAAGTAGGACCATTAACAATGCAGCAATTGTGGATGATGGGTGCAGCAGGTGTGGTGTTGGCAGGGCAGGGACTTAGCCTGCTCTCTCCTCCTAAGATTGACAGCTTTCATCTTTGTGGTCAGGGTGCACATAATTTTTGACAAATGGCTTTACATCTCTTTTAAGAACAAAGTGAGTCAATGGAGTTGACCATGTGTAGACATGGCCACTGCATTTGTGGGCATGATTTCAACTGCTTAAGGAGCCTTTCTTAAAAATTACTAAGTAATAGATTCTCCAGCACTTGAAAACTACAGGAATTCCTGGTAAGAAAAGCATATCACTAAAATTAGTGTTGAATTCTTTCAGATCCCAAAAAGGAAACCATACACATCATTGTTTGACTCATTAGTTCTTTCTAGCTTCCTACCTTCTTGTTTCTACTATCCCTAAGATTTAAAAAAAACTAATTCCTCTACCCTCTTTACATAAACAATACTTGCCCTTAGGTTTTAACTTCACTTCATTTGTGGTTTATAGAAACTTAAGCTCAAATCTACCAATCTTGGCTGGTTACATTATGAGGTATGTATTCACTGGTGGGAGTTCAAGGAATTAAGGAAAATTGTTTCTCATCACTCAAGCTTGACTTCAATTTTACCAATGACTCAGAGAAAACATAGTTTCTAGTAAGAGAAGAGAAATGACTTTGTTAGTCTTCATCCTTTTACCAAAGCTCTTAAATTCATTTCTCCTGGAACAGGGGTCTCAAACTTAAGGCCCGCGGGCCATAAACGGCCCTCCGTACAACATTTTGTGGCCCTGCCCAAGAGGAATCCTTTTTTGTTTTGTTTTGTTTTAGTTGTTTGGGTCACACCCCCCAATGTTCAAGGCTTACTACTAACTTTGCACTCAGGGATCACCCCGACTTTGCCTCCTGCGGCCCGCAGGTAAATTGAGTTTGAGACCCCTGCAAAGGGTGGGAAGCCTGAGGCTATATTATTTTTGAAGAGCTATTGAAAGTACATGATATACATATATGTTGGAAACATGATATTTACATTTTTTACAAACCAAAACTTTATAAGGTTCCCAGGAAACAAGAACTAGGGTGAAAGCCTCTGCTTATATAGATTTAATTCCATTCTATTACCATTCCCTGGATTCATTTTCTCAAAACATTTAGAAAGAAGGGATCTGTCATCACTGAAATGATCATTTCTGTTATGCGCTTTCTGGCTGTGTTTCAGACCTTCTTTGTGGATTCTAAGTAAAATAAAATCTAAAACCTTTTATTTTTGATTTTTAAAGTAGAAAGAAATTTATTGAGAACATGTGTACTATATATAATTCTACTACATAAAATTCAGAGATCCAGTAAAAATAAATTTACTACATGAATTCAGACAAAAATTTTGCAAGACAAGAATTAAAGTGGGGTGAGTTAAAAAATAGGGGGGAAAGGGTTGAGATAATTCCTAAAAAGGCAAGGTAAGACAAAGATATGCCTGTTACATAGAAGATTATAATTTTTCCCTGAAAGATATTAGGTCCTTCTGATCTCTCATAACAATCAGTGTCATACCCTTTTTATTCACCTTTTAACATTATTTATTTTTCTCCCTGTGTGTTTTATATAAAATATTTATTTAAACACCATGATTACAAACACGATTGTAGTTGAGTTTCAGTCATAAACAGAACACCACCCTTCACACTGCAACATTCTTATCACCAATGCCCTCCCTTCCTTCCCAACCCGTCAGTATTCAAGACAGGCATTTTACTCTCTCACTCATTAAGATAGTCATAATAGTTGTTAGTGTAGTTATTTCCTCAACTGCACTCACTACTCTTTGTGGTGAACTTCATAATGTGAGCTGGTCCTTCCGGCCCTCATCTCTATTGTCTATTACTATTATTACAATAATGTCCTTAATTTTTCTTAAAACTCATAGATGAGTGAGATTATTTTGTGTCTATCTCTCTACCTCTGACTTATTTCACTCAGCATAATAGATTCCATGTACATATACATATAGGAAAATTTCATGACTTCATCTCTCCTGACAGCTGCATAATATTACGTTATGTTTATGTACCACAGTTTCTTTAGACATTCATCTGTTGAAGGGCATCTTGGTTGTTTCCAGAGTCTGGCTATTGTAAATAGTGCTGCAATGAATACTATTGTGAGGAAGGAATTTTTCAATTGTATTTTTGTGTTCGTAGGGTATATCCCTAGGAGTGTTGTAGCTGGATCATATGGGAGCTCAATTTCCAATTTTTTTTGAGAAATACCCATATAGTTTTCCATAAAGGTTGGACTAGACAGCATTCCCACCAGCAGTGAATAAGTGTTCCTTTCTCTCTTAAGAGGAAATTCTTTGTGTTTGTTGATATCATTTCCAAGGCATTCAAATCAGCTTTCAAGGGCCCTTCTCCTGAAGTCAATCTTTTGCCAATGCTATATTTTGCCTTTGTGACTTTTTGCTTTTTAAGAATAAAATCTAGAAAAATATTACATGCACCCTTTAAGTGTATTTTATTTTTATTTATCAACAGTTAAAATGTGAGTTCCATGCTATTTCCATCTTTGTGGAAGAAATAAAAGTGAATTGAAGATATGAGTGAATATGCACAATTTCTTAGTGAGCAAAGAGCAGCAATATCCTCCCTCCCCCC
>PVKC010044986.1:0-11495 GCA_004027635.1 Crocidura indochinensis | reverse complement strand
TATCTTTTTCTTGCCTAATCGCTATAGCGAGTACTTCCAGTGCTATGTTGAATAGGAGTGGTGAGAGAGGGCAACCTTGTCTTGTGCCAGAATTTAGAGGGAAGGCTTTTAGTTTTACTCCATGAGGATAATATTTGCCACTCTCTTGTGGTAGATGGCCTTAACTATATAGAGTAATGTTCTTTCCATTCCCATCTTGCTGAGAGTTTTGATCAAGAATTGGTATTGAACCTTATCAAATGCTTTCTATTGATATGATCATGTGATCACATTGAGCAAATCTATTGATATGATCATGTGATCACATTGAGCAAATCTATTGATATGATCATGTGATTTTTATTTTTCTTGTTGCTGATGCTGTGTATCATGTTGATAGATTTACGGATGTTAAACCATCCTTGCATTCCTGGGATGAAAACTACTTGATTGTAGTGGATGATTTTCTTAATGAGACATGGCATTTTATTTTCCAGAATTTTGTTGAGGATCTTTACATCTGCATTCATCAGCGATATTGATCTGTAATTTTCTTTTTTTGTTGCATCTCTTTCTAGTTTAGCTATCAAGGTGATGTTGGCTTCATAAAACGTATTTGGAAGTGTTTTCGTTTTTCAATTTTATGAAAGAGTCTTGCCAGGATTGGTAGTAGTTCCTTTTAGAATGTTTGAAAGAATTCATTAGTGGATCCATCTGGGCCTGGACTTTTGTTTTAGGGCAGACATTTGATTATCATTTTAATTTCATCAATAGTGATGGAGCTTTTTAGATATGCTGTATCTTCTTCCTTCAACCGTGGAATATTATAAGAGCCCAGAATTTATCCATTTCTTCCAGGTTCTTATTTTTAGTGGAGTAGAGCTTCTCAAAATAGTTTCTGATTGCCCTTTGAATCTCGCCATATCAGTAGTGATCTCTCCTTTTTCATTCCTAATATGAGTTATCAAGTTTCTCCCTCTTTCTTTGTTTTGCCAGTGGTCTATCAATCAAGGGAAACACACATAGGACTCAGTGTTTCGCAGTCAGGCATGCGTAGATTCGCAGAAATTCCCAATTTGACGTCTCAAACATGGGACCTGGCTTTTGCAAAGTAGCTGCTTCTTGCCGGTTTTTCACTTTATGGAGGTGTTCCTGGACGTTCCCGCCCTAGAACGAACCTCTGGTAGAGCGAGTTTTTTGGAGCCGATTTGGCCCACTCCCAAGATGTTCAGGCAACATGAGAGGAGAGAGAAACAGATAGATAGGACTCACAGTTTTTCGCAGTCAGGCAGGCGTAGAGTAGCAGAAATTCCCAGCCTGACGTCATAAACCTCTGGGACTTTCTTAATATTTCTCTGACACCAACATGTGTCGGTTTTGATATGACATCCCAACAATGAGGAAATGGCAACAACTTGGTCTAAGAGTATTCTTACCTCGCCTACTAACGATAAGAAGAAATCATAAGACATGCCATCCTTTGATCTGTACAAAAGCCAAATTCACTATCTACAGAAGACTGACTTTTACAATCGTGACTGGGCAGAACTTATCCTGGGACCAATAGAAAATACCTTAGTATAGGCCTTGGCCTATGATGTACATAGATCTCTAATTTCAATATCTCTAATTCCAGAAATCTGACTGAAACAACTGCAACTGATCATATCTTCTGGAAACATAATGAAAGACTGTCATTGGCTTTGTCCTAGGATCTTTGCAAAAACCAAGACTACCAATTACAGAAGACTGATTAAAACAACAGTGATGGATCACAACTCTGAGAACAGTGAAGACTCCATCCTAGGCTCCATCATTTAACCCGTGCAAATACCAAGATCTCTAGCTACAGAGGCATGGGTTTATCATCCACAACAGAGCCGAAATTCTCTAGACACCACAAAAGGTCCTAGGGAAGAGTAAAAGAGTATGTACAGGGTCTGTAGGTATTCCCATGACAGTATACTTCAAGGGCAAAGAGAACCTGTATCTCTTAGGCCAAGAGAATTTCTTTTCTAATCTCCCCAATTCACTGTGCCTATACAAAAAAAAGGAGAGAAGCACAAATTATCTTTTTTAGTTTTGTTATTGTTTTTTCTGTTTTGTTTTGTTTTTACTTCAGGATGTGGTTATTGTGTGGCTGTTGTCTACATTGCTGTGGTGTTTTTTGAGTTTTTTATTTTTTATCTTTTTTTTGCATTGTTTTATGTTTTTCTTCTGTATTCCCTTTCTTCTCTTACACTGATATATAGACTCCTCCATTATTTGCTTGTTTGACATTTGCCCCATTGTAATTCATTTTTTTCTTTCTTTCCTTCAAAGAGACCCACACAAGTTGAACCACCTTTTCCGCCTCACAAGTGGAGTGGAAAATAATGGAGGGTACCAAGACCAAACAGTTGTAGGAACATTGAGTAGAAATAAAAATATGATCAGATGTAAACACCAAATCCAAGGTCAACAGCAACAGAATTGATGCCCAATTTACAACATGCTAGACACAGAGAGGACCACTTATACAAGCATCCTAGGGTGGGGGGATATGGGAAGCATTCTGGGAACAGGGGTGAAAGGAGAACAACATTGGTGGTGGGATTCAATTTCACTATGCACCTAAAATATTACTGTGAAAGATTAGTAATCCACTTGGTCAAAATTAAAGAATATTAAAAGGCATGATTGCATGTTTAAATTTCTAAATTAAAAACAAAATAAAAAATTGGCACTTCTTCAGAAGAGCTTTTTTTGTAATCTCTTCTTTCACTCATCTCCTATTCTCAATATGCCAGTATTTTTATTGATGACTTATCAGTGAAAGGTGGGATTGTTGTCCCATCCCTAGCTACAACAGTGTGTATGTAATAATTATAATTCATCCCAACAAGTGTAACTTGCAACTTTAATTTATTTATTCTCCTATGTGTCAAGCCCATGAAATACATTGAGACCAAGTCTATGAAGTTGCCTTTTTTCAGGAATTGTCACAACTTCCATAAATGCTCCCAATCTTGTAGTTCAAGATTTGCTTCAACAATTGCAAGCTATTTACAAAAGTACACTAAGCCTATTTTCATATAAGATCTCATTCTGTTGTTTTTGGTGTAATGTCTACAAGAAACAAATCAGTCGATCACTTAGCATATCCAACATTTAAGTCACCTGTAGAAGATAATAATGTTCTACACACAAGTGCCCATTATTTTCATATAAACTATCAAATCCCACTCAGACAAGCCAGACACATTGCTTTTACTCAAAATATATGTACTCCGTTGTACTGCAAACTACATGTGGCCAGAGCTAACCCCTGAGGCCTGAAAACAAACAGAATGTGTCAAATGAATATCACTCATGTTAAATGCTTTCCAAATAAACCATTTCTCTATGTAGTTATTGATACTTATATAAATTGCATAGACACATTTATATGGACTATTGCTATAATTTCAGAAAATGCATTATTTTTATTGCAATACATTTCTGTCTTTTTTATTCCCAATATCATCAAAACTGATAACAGTTCATATTACACAACTAAAACTTTTCAATCATTTTGCAAATAATGGCAAATCAAAAATATCACTGGTGTCTGCTATAGCCCTTTATAACAAGCTATTGATCATAGAATTCTCAAAACTCAATTACTATAATATAGAAAAGGGAGTATCTTCAACATTATTTTCTTTAATTTTTAAAATATTTCCACAATGGGAACCCATACAGATACTGAAAACATTTTCAAGATGTGAAGTTTCAGAAAATAGTTAAACTATCTGGGTGAAAGCTAACAAAGATTGGGAAGTAAGCAACATAATTAAAAAGAAAAGGTTATACTATATTTTTACGGAGTATAGATCCAGAAGGAACTCTGGGTTCCATTACATCTCATCAGAAGTCAAAATCTCTGAGACTCAGAAAGAATTTTAGCTTTCTATCAATTTAAGAAAGCATATGAAGGATCCTCCTGTTTTCAAGCAGTTCAGAAGCATTTATATATTTTGACAGAAATTAGAATGTAGTTAGTAACTTTTTGACCCAATAAGAATTCAGTTTTGGATCCCAGAAGTCAATCAAAGAACACAGCAAAATCAGCTCTCTAGCGACTGACATCAGGTAGGAGAGCCTCCGCCCACAACTACAGGTGAAAATTCCTCCCTGCCCTTGCGCTACAACAGACTCTTTTTAAAACAACACTTGGGGCTACTTCCTGATCCCTGGTGACAATTAAAGAAGAACACAGTAAAATGTTCTTTTAGAACAGGAACCCCACCACAACATGCATGAAGTAAGACTCACACTTCAAGTGTGTCAATGGGGAAAAATGCAGGACAACAGCATGCATAGAGAATGAAGAGGGCAGTCCTGATGATAAAAAAAAAACGCCAACCACCTAATTAACCTCTCAGATAAGGAATTTAGAATAGAAATATGGAGGTTGTTCATAGAACTCAAAGAAATCATAAATTGATCTGAATAGACCACAAATATAGAAATCAAAAAACTTCAAACTGAAATAACAGGACTGAAAAATGCAGTACAGTAAATGAAAAACTCTATGGAAAGCCTCTCATGTAGATTAGCAGCAGCTGAAGACTGAATTAGTGAGCTGGAAGATGAGATGCATAATAACTTCATACAGCAGAAGTGATTGGAAAAGAACCTCAAAGCAAATGATCAGTGGAAAAATATTCAAAGATTTTGAACAGACGAGAAAAGAAACGTGTGATAAATTCAACAGAAACAACATAAGAATCATTGGAGTACCAGAAACCTAGGAAGAAAATCCCCAGGAAGAATCAACAGGCAAGAATATCGTTACAGAGAAACTCCCAGAGATAAAGACTGCATGCAACCAAATCCTGCATGCCAGAAGACTACCAGCTAAACGAGACCCTAAGAAAAACAACCCAAGACATAGGCTAGTGACAATGATGAATCCTATAGAGATAGAATACTGAAAGAAACACGATTCAAAAGGGAAATTACATTTAAAGTAGCAACCTTAAGACTTACAGCAGACATGTCACAAGAAACTCTTAAGGGCAGATGACAGTGGTGGGATATTGTGACAGGATTGAATGAAATGGATGACTCACCTAGTATACTACACCAGCCAGACTCACGTTCTCGTTTGAAGGAAGAATACATAGCTTGACGAATAGGCAACAGCTCAGAAACTTTATACAAATGCAAAAACCAGCCTTAAAGGAGAAACTGAAAGGATTGTCTAAGACAAGACAAACCAACAGACACACCAAACTTATACGCAAAGATGACATTAAATCCCATGACAATCATCTCCCTCAATGTAAATGGACTATATGCACCAATTAAGAGACACAGAGTGACCAAATGGATCAAAAAGGTGAATCCAACCTTCTGCTGCCTACAGGAAACACACCTGGATAGTCAGAACAAACAAACATAGACTAAAAATCTAAGATGAAGAAAAATAATTCAAGCAAACAACACCGTTAAAAAGCTAGGGTGGTTATATTGATATCAGACGACACAAATTTAGACTCAAAATTTGTAAGGGACAAAGATGAACACTTTGTACTAATCAAGGGATATGTGCAACAGGGAGATATCGCACTACTAAACATATACGCACCAAGTGAGAGACCAGCAAATTATCTAATACAATTACTGACAGATTTGAAAGAGGACATCAATAATAACACACTAATTGTGGGACAATTCAACACACCCTGTTAATGTTTGATAGGTCATCCAGATTGAAATCCAACAAAAATATACTAGACCTCTAAAGAGAAATGGAAAAAAGAGGACTAGTAGATATATATATATATATATATATATATATAAGACACTCAATCCTCAGAAAAATGGATATACATTCTTCTCCAGAGTCATGGCTAATTCTCCAGGATAGCCCACATGCTGGTACATAAAACATACCTCCATAAAATCAAGAGGATAGAAATTTTGCAGGCTACTTTCGCAGACCACAAGGCTCTTAAATTAAATATGAACTACAAATACAAACAGAAGTTTAACAACTTCCTCTTCAGGCTTCTCATTATCTACACTCTAATAGAGGATGTAAATCAGGGACACAATTATTTTGTTGCACTTACTGTGCTGTGGGATGGTAGATGCAGGGGGAATTTCTCTTGTCAGAATAAAACCAGGGGACGGATATATTCCAGAAACAATTTGTATTTTAATATGGAAAAAAACAGTGGAATAATGATGGGTATAAATCAAAAGACAAATGCAGGTGGAAGCAGAAACCAGTGTGGAAGTTGCATGCCTAGATTGTGCATTGGTATCTTGAAATGATTTAGTTTTCTTGGATACGGGAATGGTCAGAGGGAAACAGAAGCATTCAGCATGGGAGTAACATTTGCTGCTTCTACATATACGGATATCCTGTGAGACTTATGTAGAAATCTTATATGCAACCAGTGGAGAACTCATATGCAGGAGTTTGGTTAGTGCTTTTAGTGTCTTATAAACACAGGACTAATGAGAAAGTTGTAGTAAGTTGAAGGAGGCTCAGTGGTTGAACCATATGTCCACAGATACAAAGATATAAGTGAGGAGTTGTAATTGGTCCCTAGCTCTTCCTCCACATTGGGATAAAGTATGCTGGCTTCCATAGAATGCTTCAAGAAGGAAAGTAGCCATGTCTTCCATATTTTGCAGTTTGTAAAAAGCCTCGGGTATTATCTATGTCCTCCTAATCACAGTTTATCTTCCTCAAGTTCTGTGGCCACACCTGCTAAATGACTTTTAATTTACACTCTCTTGTTGTCAATACATTCCTCTGGAATTCTTATGTGGACAAAGGCCAGAGTTTACTACCTGGTCTCCCAGCTCAGATTTTTCTTTATTCTCACCTACTATTTGCTATATCTTGATTGAACTTGAAATGGCCAGTCAAAGGATTATCTCCACCTCTCATTTATACCCACTCATTGACTAGAAACTCTACATTATTTCCTGATGTCTAATATACTTTTCTATCATTTTACACATTTATCTGGACTGTCCTTTTATTTCCCCCACCATTTCAGTGTCTGAAACATTCCTTGTTTTCTTTTGGACTGAATGTAGATGTTACTTCCTCAGAGTTTTTTCTTTAAATTTTTTTCCATTTGTGTTAGATGGCCCTGCCATAAAGTTGGAGAATTATCTTAACTCAACTTCACAATAGCACATTTGTGGACTACAATTTAAACACCTTGCTTCTAGGTTCCCAATGATGCAGGGTAATCCTATTTGCACAGGGCTGAAAACCAATAGAACAGAATAAACCATGATTCTTTAATTAAAATTAAAAATACATTTTAAAATAATAGAAGATCCTGAGTAAACTCTTCAAACTGCCAAGCTTTTGATCAAGGCCTTCCTTATCATTTTGTAGATTTTCATTGATGTGGACACATTTGCTTCTGTGTATTTCAGTGTCTTTTTGTTAATATGGGTTATAATAATAAACTTGCCAAAAAACTTTTTAAGAAAGAATAGTGGAGGAAAATCTCTCATATTACAGTCAATGCTCAGCAAATTTAACCATTGTTGCTCACTTCTGTATCTATGGGGCCTGTCACGCAGTACTTGCTGGCCAAACCAAGAGCTTAAAGTATTCCAGGACAGGAAAAACTGGTCTTCGTGGATTAGGTCTATCTAGAAAGTTAACTATTTAGTAAATTGTATGAAGCTGGGGCAGAGGTGACCCCATAGGATCGCTTCGAAACTTCAAAGTTAAGGCTGCTGCTTGTACCGGCAACTTCTTCTGATACAGTCACCAAAATCCCCCATCAATATGTTTCTAATTAATAGTTAACTGACACTCCATTACCTTACATCCAGACATACTGCTGAACAGTGAGTGATTAAGCTGCTCAGGGAACGAGAGTCTCATTATAGCTTGATCTTTACCAGAACCAGAGGGCTCACAAAATGATACTAGCTCAGGAGTTATTTTAATGTGTTTTCAATAAACAATTATTATGTAATTAATAGCGCTGAACAATGAGTGTTCTCTGGTTTGAATGGTAGCATAGGCAGGGAATCTTGCAGGAACAACCATCTAGGGAGTGTTAAATTGAATTTACAAGAAGAGACATAAACAAAGGACCAAACATTTTAATTTAGGCTGAATCATGGCCCTGGGCAAGCTGCATGGTGCCCATCCTAAAGGCAAATGAAAGCCAGTACTGTACTCTTGATGTCACTTTTTGTCTAGGTTTCAGTGTTTTTAATATCTCTGGAGACAGAAGGGCACCTCATTTTCCCAAGTGTACATAATAATTTACTTAGTGTATCTCCAAATGCCCCAAACTCTGGTGTTCTGAAAACTTACCCAAGTTACACATGATCCATGACATCCCAGTCATACCTCATCACTAAAACTGTGATCATCATTTTTACCTCATACACAGTTGGTGTGTAAAACAATTCTGTAAACACCTTTAAGCACCATGCTGGACCCCCAGAGCTTGGGGCTGGAAAGTGATTTGTCTAATCCTGGGAGTTATTGTCCCTGAATGTTTCTAAACCTAGTCCTATACCACTTACTCTGATAAGTAAGAGAAAAGGACTAATGAGGATAGAAACCACCATAGATATTGTGCAGCACCTGAGCTTGTCTGCTACATTTTATCATCACGTTTTCATAATGGACCTCTGATTATTTTAATTGCACCAATTGCAGAAATGAAACAGTGTCACTGAGTAGCTTATTGGATGGGATTTTACAAAGCCTTAAGTGATCTCACTTGGAACTTGTGCTTTTTAACAAATAATCAAGTGACAAATTATCATTATTTTGTGAGATTTTATCTTTGTAAAACAGTTTGGTACTATGTCCTCAGACCTATAATCAAAGGCAAAATCCAATATATTTATTGTCAATCAAGGCAAATTCAAAAATATTTCATTAATATAACAGACGTAAAATATTATTCAAAATACCGAATCATAAATTTACAATACAATTAAGAATTGTTGAAGAACACTGAAAAGGAGTCTACATTAAAAAGCATCATTTAATCAGAACTATGTGTCCAGTTTCTATCTTGCAAATCAAGCTTAGATGAAGAGTACAAAACATAAATTCGAATATACGAATATACCATAATATTATAATATGAATCAATATAAATAAATGTAGAAATCCCGTTTTAGGAGATCCCTGTAAAGAAAAAAAGATTGTTATAAAAGTTATAAATAAATCTATTAAGAAAAACATGACAAAAATTCACTAGGAGAATTTCTGAAATAAAATCTTTTCTGCAATCATACCTGTGGAAAAAGTCATAGAGTATTAATAGAAACTACAAAGTAAGAGTACTAATTGCTGAAAAAAATCAAATCATTCTATGTATGTTTCTGTGAAATAAGAAAAATGTAAACTGCAGAAGATTTTATTGAAGCGTCAGAGACTCTTTAAATCTTCCTGTCATCAAAATTAATTCAATGTTGCCTTGAAGCATATTTACAATATGATGTAAAATGTCCAAAATAAATTTCACCATAATGTTTTGAAATTGATGATAGTATTTTTCAGTTCTGTCTTTTGACTGAGGGTGAATTTTGATAAATTAAAGTCTTCTAAAGGAAAATTCATGTAAGTTTTTAATTTTTTAATTTGCTTTCCATCAAAAGTAAAGTGTTTCAAATGTATTATCAGCACTGAGGTTAATTTCTATATATGTGTTATCTTCAAAAATATTTTTTAGTTTTACAGAATTTTCAGTAAATTTTATCACCCTCTCTCTACTCTTCGTTTTGAAAAAGTCATTGAGACAGTCTTGTAAAATACATTTATCTTTGGTTGTTACTGGAAGTGATATATTTATTAACAAAAATCTCATAAACCTCTGATTTTTGTGCCACATGAGGCATTAAAATATAGATTTTAACTGTACTTAAAAGAGATCATGAAGAACAGACTCATGAGACTGTGTTTTTGACCAGATTGTTTAGAAATTTCAGTGTCCACTTGATGACTAGCATTTCCTGTTACAAAATATTCTTTTTATTACCTTTAGTAAAATCCTTGTGTAAATCATCTATGAGAAACATCAATAATTCATATGAATGTTATTGACTATGTCCAGCAAACTGGTTATTAAATTGACCAATAACTATTTTGAAGCTTTTACTTGTGACATCCATTTCCCATATTTGTGATGATCTGGCCAAATTCTTCTGTTAATTTACCTTTATGTCCAAGGAGTATTCCTGTTAATGTCTTATTTATTATAATCATTATAAAAGTACAGAGTTATGTTTGGAATATTATATAGACATTGCAACATTGAATTCAAGTAGCATGAGTTACCTATGTTTTGAAGTCCAGTTAAAGGAAGTTCCCGACTTCCTTGTATGTCCTGGTTGTCAGGGCTGATCACCATTAACAGTCTCATTCAAGCTGTGCGATGTGAGTTCTAAGTCTTTGTTACCTGTTGAGGAGATCTCTGCAGGTTATGGAGGTTTGATACCGTTGTTGTCTGTCTCTCTAGCTGATTCTATTTGATCTGAATGGGGGTTGCAGTCAAATGTGTTTGAACCTTTTCATCTGTGATCACCCTGATTCTGACAAGGTGGAGTGGGACCCATAATTATTTGGCTGAGTTGCCATCTGTGGAAACATAAGCATATCCTTTCCCCCTAATGAGGAGATGTTCAGCAATCAACCTTAATTCAATCACAGGTATGAATTCTTTCCTTTTTCCTGAATGTCCTCTTAAAATGCTTGTCAGCTGCAGTGAAAGATTCTCCTTGTGGTAGATGCAGATAGTTTAATATAATAATGTCAAAGATAAAATGTCAGCCTCTGGCAAGCCTCTTTTTCTGTATTTTAGTTATTAAGTTTTAAAAGTTCTGTGAGTTCTTTTCACAATGGCTTGTCCATAACAGTTATGGGCTATTCCTCTTAAATGCTTAATTTGCTATTCCTTACACAATATTTCAAAAGTTTTGCTTGTGTAGGCAGCTCAATTATCAGTCTTAATGGGATAGGGTATTCCTATCTCAGAAAAACACTGCAGTATAAAGATACAAACCAATTTAGTGCTCTGTGACGACATGGGTATTGCCCATATAAATGGAAATAGGTATCCACCACAACATGAAGAAAGGGGTTTTTTGGGGGGGAAAATTCTATGTGATATCCATCTTCCAAAGTTTATTAGTCTGTGTACATCTAGGATTTGCTCCAATAACGAATCTTTATTTAGGGGAGTACATTCATCCCCAATTTGCCTGGCCTGCCTCCATGGTATATGATAGTTCACATGTAGAAATTGAGCATTTGTGTGGAGTTGCATGTTCTTCAGAAGGAGTTTTAAATATAGCCATTGGCAATTTATCAGCAATATTATTCCCCTGAGTCATTGGTCCTGGTAATCCTGGATGTGCTCTGATATGGGTTATAAAGATGGGCTGAGAGTTCAGCGGGGCGCCGACCAGAGCGGGTGGAAGGCAGCCATCTAGGGGAACCTTGAGCCCCTGGAACAGGCCAGAGGGAGTTCAGCAGG
>PVKC010044985.1:0-11495 GCA_004027635.1 Crocidura indochinensis | reverse complement strand
ACCTTGTCCTCTTTCTTTGCATCTTTGTTCTCATAATTAAAAATAAAAAATTTAAAAACCCGGGAGATAGCATGGAGGGAAGGCATTTGCCTTTCATGCAAAAGGTCATCGGTTCGAATCCCGGTGCCCCATATGGTCCCCCGTGCCTGCCAGGAGCAATTTCTGAGCATGGAGCCAGGAGTAACCCCTGAGCGCTGCCGGGTGTGACCCAAAAACCAAAAAAAAAAAAAAAAAAAAAAAAAACTAAAGAAATTCTTTTAACTCTTCATAGAACATTTTTATCAACTTAATTTAGTTATTACTGAGTTCTAAATATTTTTATTTCAAAAGGAAAAATTTTAAAGATATGCTCAGTGGATTCTTATTACATGTCATATACTTGTGCTAATTACTGAGATACACATATATAAAATCTCAGAAAAATACTATGCACTACTCATTTTAGTTTCCAGGTGATCAAATGCTATTTTGTTTTGAAATTTTATAATAGATGTGGAAATTGAAACTCACAGTCAAATAATTTTTTATGACAGATAGCTGAAAAGTGAAGATAATCAAATTAAAATGTAGGTCTCATTCTAAGACACTTGTTTGCTCCACAGTTTCTGTATATGTCTTTTAATAATTGGAGACCAATGGGATACCATCAAAAAGCCTGATTAGTTTCTATTTCCACTTTAATTTTAACATTATCACTTATTTTTCCCATTTATCTCTCAAAATTCTTTTTTTTTTTGGTTTTTGGGTCACACCCGGCAGTGCTCAGGGGTTACTCCTGGCTCCATGCTCAGAAATTGCTCCTGGCAGGCACGGGGGACCATATGGGGCACCGGGATTCGAACCGATGACCTTTTGCATGAAAGGCAAACGCCTTACCTCCATGCTATCTCCCGGGCCCCCAAAATTCTTATCCTTCATTATACTCTATCACTGTGGGGGGGAATGGCCCTTCTGAAAATATTTATAAATCAACTACTATGTTCTCTGATCTTTTATATAGATTTGCATAATTATATTGTTCTATAGTTGTATAGATTTGTATGGTAATCTTCTTGTCCCATTTAGAAGAAATATTGTGACCCTCAATATATACAGTGAAAATAGCTCATCCAATTTGAATATATAAAATATAACTTGGGGACAGAGAAATAATAAAGCAGCTTTTAGGTGCTTGCTATGCAGTTAGTCAACCAGAGTTTGATTATAATCACAGTCCAAGTCCACCAGGAGTACTCCGTGAGCACTTCTGAATGCGGTCCCTTAACACAATCAAAACTTTGGCAATGCAAAGCATCAAAGGGTTATACCTAGATTACCCTTGACTATAATTACAGAAATATGGAGGTTATTTCAGGTTGTTGATGTATCTTAGTCAATGCACTAAGTGTAACAATGTATATATGTGTGCATATATCCTTTCAAATTAATATTTTTGAGTTTATATATGTATATACACATGCAATGTTTCAAAAAAAAACAAAATCATGCAATGTGCTTCAACACTGATGAAATTGGAGGATATTATTCTGAGTAAATTCACTCAGAATGAAAAGAACAGGTATAGATATAGATATAGATACAGATGATGACCTTCTTACATGTGAGACTTAAGGTTTTACAGTGAGAAAGCAATGAAGATTTAAAGGCAATGCTTGAGAGAGAAGAGTGTTGGGTTCGTGGTAGAGGTAGGGAAGTATACTGGTAATGGGTTTGGTTTTGGAATTATGTGCATGCATGAAAACCCTGTTTTAGCAGTTTATAAACCACAGGAAATCAATCAGTACTTTAAAAAAAGAAACAAAAAGGAAATACATGAAAAGAAAGAAATAAAGAGGGAATAACCAGAGGATGATGAGAGGTAACAGGGACAAGGATAGCGGCCTCTGACATATCAAAGTATGGAAGTGTAATATAATTGTATATATATATAAACCTCACTGTAAATGACACTGTTAGCATGAAACCTAAATTATGAGGAGGCAGTTTGGTTGAGAAGGCACCTGGAGATATTGATGGAGGAAAGTTGACACTGTAGTGAGATTAGTGTTGGAATATAATAGGCCTGAAAATCTACTATAAACAACTTTTTAAACCATGGTGTCATCATCGCTAGCATCACCATTTGGGAGAGGAGTCATTATGTTAAAATGTCCATTTTATACCAAAATTTTAATACAGTAATATATTGTTATATTTTAATCACCTGTAACCCCCAAATAATCTTATGGAATATAGCATTTTTATTATCACAATTGGAAAGTAATTTCTATAATCCACACTCTAATATTAGTATCTTCACCTCACTGGAAGCACAGTTTGGGATAGCATACAGCTTCCTAAACTCTTGGTCTCATATTTTAGCAAGATTGTTTAAGCTTGGGGCCGGCGAGTTGGCACTAGAGGTAAGGTGTCTGCCTTGCAAAAGTTAGCCAAGGAAGTACAGTGGTTCGATCCCCTGGCATCCCATATGGTCCCCCCCAAGCCAGGGGCAATTTCTGAGCGCTTAGCCAGGAGTAACCCTTGAGCATCAAACGGGTGTGGCCCGAAGAAACAAAAAAAATTTGTTTAAGCTTAACACTATTGTAATATCTCTGGTTTTGTTGAATTGTTGTTTCCTTCAAAGCCATCTACAAGTGTTTTTTTTTTATTATATAGAGCAAAGAACTGGTGAATTTTAGCATTCCAAACATATTTCCAATTTCCAGCACTTGTAGTTTCATAGTATGAACTTGGCCAGTTCAAAGGAAAGCAATACAAGAATAAACATGCTACTTTGAGATACATAAGAATGGTCTGCTAAACTAGTAAAATAGATATAAAATTTTTATGCAAAATTATTCTAAACTTGTCAAGGATGGCCACCTCCCTGTCCCACCTCCTACCCTCCTGCCACACTGATGATTCACAGCCTCAGCCATGCCTGCCCATCAGCCAGCACCATAGACTCATTTAACTCTGGAAAGAGACAAAATTAAAAGTAAAAACTCATTTATATAAAGGTCTCAGAGTTGATGCACTGAGGCAACTCAGGAGGGGAGCGGGGTAAGTGCTCTATCCTGCTGAAATCTAGGCAACTCAAAACTGCCTCCTTGCCAGTTGCAAAACTTTATCTGTTTTCTATGAATCTCTGCAGAAACACTCAACTGTTTAAAGTTCTAAGTGTGCCATTTTGAGGGCTGATATCTCTGAGGTAAGCTGCTTTCCCTGGTGCCTCCCACTTCCCGAAGCACCAGCAGCTACTATCACAATCACAGCCACCACCATGTCAGCTTATCCACTAAGCTCCACATATCCTAGAAGTCTTGGACACCTACATATTTTTCAGTATTTACATTTTAGGAGTAAAGTACCAAATTAGGTATAAAATTATCATAGAAATCACCTAAGCTCAACAAAACCATAGCATAATGCCCAACTAGCAACAAATTAAGAAACCTTCAGATAATACATAATCGCACCATTGTGACATATGATAATTTTCACAAAAATTTAATCAAGTTTTCTGATAATTTCATTACCAAATATTATATCAAGAAATATTAAGTAAATTATTTGTACCTTCCATGGAGCAGGCTTGAGGGAGGTTGGGAAACTGAAGACAATGGTGGAGGAAATATTATAATGGTGGTGAGATTGCTATGAGAACATTGAATGCCAGAAATAACTCTATTTTGACAAACTTTTTAAATAGTGTTTAGATGAAGAAATTTATATGAAAAATTATTAAACTTGGAAGAGGAGGGAAAAAGAGCAAAAAGTTAGGCAAACAAACATAAAAAGAAACAAGACTTAAAAACAAACAATATGGATTAAACTAAAAAGATAATAGAAAAATCAGATAAGCTTTTAGTGGGGTGTTGGGCCATATCCAGTAATGTTTAAGGGTTACTAGTGGCTCTGCAGTCAGGAATTGCTCTTCGTATTGCTCTGGGACCTTATGGGATGCCGGATATTGTTGCATATCAGCTCTTGGATGGGGCTGGATGGAGGTGGATAATGATGGAGGGATGAGAGGCCTTTCTCCTCCAGCCCAGGCCACGTGCCTCCAGTACTCTCCAGCCGACCGGTCTGCAGCTTCAGGATAGCAGTGGGGAGAAAACCAACAGGCAGGCTTCAAGAGACATCAGCTTTATTCAAGACCTTAGCCAACAGGTGTGACTTCTCTCATAACCTTTTACGCTGGATCTCACCAGCCCTGCATTATACCTTGTCTTTCAGCTATCCCTCCTCCTGTTCCCTCTATCCTCCAAAATCCTTTCTCCCTCAGGGTATCAGACTCAATCAGACTCAATGTGCTAGGCAAACACTCTACCAGATGTACTCCTCATTTGTACAAATCTAGGATTCCGTAACATTCTCTTTATTTTCCTTAAATCTTGCACAAATCTTTGTTATGTTGTCTTTTAATTTCAATCTTCTCAAAATGCCCAGGTTACAATATCATTTTTCTGTCAGGAAATGAGTAAGATTGATATTTTCTAGATAATATAATTTACCAAAATTTATTATAACAGATAAGTAGAATTTAAATATACCACCATCTATATAGGCCTACCCCCCAAAAGCCAATTCCAGGCATGAGGAATGCAGCCAATTCAGCAAAAACCAAAAAGATTTAGTGTCACTTAAGGGTTTTCAGAGCATCAAAATAGAAATGAAATATTGTGTATCCAGTATAACACTGGTGCCAAAATTTGATAGAAATCAGACAAGAGAAACCTATAGACAAATGAGTTATGAAATTCAAGGTAAACATTCTAAATAAAATGTTAGGAAGCAAAATTCATAAAAGCATTATAAAAGTAGTACACCATGATCAACTGATCTTTTTCTCAGGAAATAAAGAAAGATTCAATATTAAAAACTCATATCAATAAAGCATGAAGCAATACAACTTCAGCATCCACATCTAGCTAAAAAATTTCAAGTTCTTTTCTAAAAAAAAAAACTTTATCACAAACATATACACAGGCAAAGTAAAAAGGCAGCATTTTAGTTAATAAGCAAAATGAACACCAATGTAGTTAAGGATTCCTACACTCGCTGACACTACTTAATATTTTTTGTATGTATGTAGTACCTGATATTAAGCCCATAGCATTATGAGTGTGAGATGTATATCTTCCTTATTGAGCTATAGTGTAGTTCTATATTAAATGCTTTCTTTATTTGAATTATTAAAATTTTCTGCACATTAAAGTAAGCAATAAGAAATGAAGGTGTAATGTAAAGAATGAAAATATTTGCAAATCTTGTACCAGGTTAACATACAAAATATATAAAGAAATTACAGAAATAAATATCAAAAAATTAAATAACTTAAGTAAAATAAACAAAATATAAATTTATGATATAGAAAATAAATACATGAAAAGATGTTCAACACTATTAATAATTCTGAATGGCATCATCAAAAGGGCAAAAGACATGGATTAGATAGCAAGTGAGTAACAAAAAGAGCACCCTAATACATTGTTTCTAATAATGCAAATTGAAAATCAATATTCAGTTTACTCAAAATATTAAAAACAGAAAAATAGGGGCCCGGGAGATAGCATGGAGGTAAGGCATTTGCCTTTCATGCAAAAGGTCATCAGTTCGAATCCCGGTGCCCCATATGGTCCCCCGTGCCTGCCAGGAGCAATTTCTAAGCTTGGAGCCAGGAGTAACCCCTGAGCACTGCCGGGTGTGACCCCCCAAAAAAAAACCAGAAAAATATGATCCATAAATGCTATTTCTAGGTAAACCTGAAAGAAACTAAAATGGTTTTATGTGGGAAATATATGTTCAATCCATAACATAGTCCTCTTAAGAATTAAAGTCAATGTAAGTCCCTCAGCATGGTAGGTGTTGCCCCAAACAAAACAAATATATATATATATATATATATATACACATATATTCCCAGTTTATTACAACTTTATTCAAACTATAGATATGACTTAAATGCCTTTCAGGAGAAGAATGGGAAAAAACATATGAGAAAAGAATTATTGTTGTCAGAGTATTCAGGACTATGTGTGGAAAAATGAATTAGAAGATCAAAATGTGACAATTTCTAGTTATGAAATTTATCAGGAGAATATGGTACACTTAGTTATGACTATAGAAAAAATCTGCACTGCATATTTAAAAGGTTATTAAGACAGGAGATCTTAAAATTTATTACAATGAGCCGGATAGGATTGTGGGCAGTGTCCTTGCCTTGAACACAGCAGACCATAGAGATATTCCAGTGGGCAGTGATCCTTGCCTTGTATGCAGCTGACCTGAGTTTGATGCCTGATACCACTGAGCCCTTCCAAGAATGATACCCGAGTAAAGAATAAGGAGTAAGTCATGAGGACCACTGAGTGTGGCCCCAAAACAGATAAAATTTTTATAATAGTAAAAATATGAACTTTTTGGTGATATGTGTTATCTAGATTTATTGTAGTGGTCATTTTAAAATATGAACATATAAAATAATGTATGATATTGTTTGTCAAATATACTCTAATTATAACAAAATATGTCGTGAGACACCCACAGATATGCAGCCTTGCATACAATACAGTATACTTCAGGGGTGGAGAAACCCTGTATCTTCTAGGCCAAGGGAATTCCCTCTATAATATCCCCAATAGTTACTGTGCCTATGCAGGAAGAATAAGAGCCACCCACTGAGTGGGATAAACTAGTCACCACAAAGAGTGATGAGTGCAGTTAAAGAAATAACTACATTGAGAACTATCATAACAAGTGAATGAATGAGGGAAGTAGAAAGGCTGTCCAGGGTACAGAGGAGGAGGGAGACATGAGACTTTGATGATGGGAATGTTGCAATGGAAAAAGGGGTGTTATTTACATGACTGAAACCAAACTACAATCATATTTATAATCAAAGGTGTTTAAATAAAGATATCAAAAAAGAATGGTGAGTTAGAGTTGTATTCCACAATTTGAATATGTTCAATATGACTGAAAGGCAGCTTTCTAAATGTAATATCTGGGATAGAAACAGGGCCTCAAGATCCAAAGCATAAAGTCTACCACTGACATACATTCTTCAACCTACTTATTGAGATTTGATCTTAAGGATCATTGGTCATGATAGGTACTTGCCTTTTTCCCTTCATATGGCAGCAGCTGCAATTAACACTGCCATTTAATATTAATGGTTAATATTATATATTAACAGGTAGCTGTTATAAAACACATAAAATATCAATAACATCTAGTTAAAAATTTCACCTAGGGCAGAGCATAGACAGCCTAGGCAGAGCCAACATGGAGAGAAAAACTGGCTGGCAGTAACATAATGACTTACTGTTGGCAATAGAGTGTGCTTCCCCTCCAGGCAAAAGCACAGATTGTACACAATAAAGTAGAAACCCAGCACAGGCTGGGTTAATGCACTGAGCTAGCACTATGATCTGGAAGTTCTGTGCTAAAAGACATCTCCAATCAAAAGCAAGCTGTGGAAACAGCTTTGTGTCAACAGTGGGGCCCATTTTCCTACTGCTGTGAATGCCCAACTCATAAAAACACAAGTGAATAGTGACAACAGTCACTAGATAGGAAATATAGTTATCAGTTTCTCATAAGTGATCACTACAACTTTTCAATTTTGATGAGCAAATAGCAAAAGAATAAGATAAAACACATTAGAACGGAATAATGTATACGTTCCCATCTGTCTCAGTCTAGCAGCCCCTCTGTCCTCTGAACTGGGTTCCTTCCACTTTCTACCAGTGTTCTCTGACAGCATCATATCCTCCTGCTCTGCCTCACCATCTCTGTTCCAGCCATACAGGCTTCTGTCCTGATCCCAAACACACAGATTGAATAGTAGTCTTCAGAGGAATGCAGTCTTCAGAGAAAAATATAGCTTCTCCAGCAGATGTGAATAAATTATATTATTTGTGATAATTCTGGGCTTTGTAAGCCATAAGTAAAGAGTCCATATAAACTTATAAACCAGTTAAGAGTCCTTATAAATACTAAAAAATAGATGTACAGAAAAGGGAACTAAGTCAGATACAATGAAGAGATGTTTTTTTGAAGATAAAGGCAAATATTAAAGTGATAAAACCCTAAAACAAGGAAGGAACATTTGAAAAAACCAAAGTGGATACAATCAGAGATTCTTTTTCAGAGGTTTGGCAAAATTATGGCCCCATTCTTATCCTGAGTTCAGATTTCTGCCTTCCATAACTCAGAATAAATCTCTGTTGTTTGAAATACCCTAGATGTGAACATTTTGTGTAGCAATGCCAAGAGATAAAAACAACAAAATATCTCATACCAGTGAGACAGATGCATTTCATATAACAAAAAGAACCAATATTGGTTTGGATGTGAGAGAAGTCTGATGGTGTTAATGCTGACTTATTAGTCTTTTAGGAAAAACATATCGACCCATCTTAAAAAACTAGGAATTGAGGAGCCCAAGTGATAGCACAGCAGTAAGGTGTTTGCCTTGCATGCTGCTGACCCAGACTGGACCTCGGTTCAATCCCCAGAATCCCATATCATCCCCCCAAACCAGGAGCAGTTTCTGAACGCATAGTCAGCAGTAACTCCTGAGTGTCACCGTTATGGCCCCAAAACAAAAGAAACAAACAAAAAAGCCTAAAAATTGAGTTCCCATATGACCCAGTTCTTCCACTTTTGGGTACTTCTAAGCATTTATCCCCCAAGACCAAAAACTATTTAGAAAACACATTTGCACTCCTGTGTTCATTGTAGCACTTTTTACAGTATCCAAAATTTAGAAACAACTTACACTTCCAAAAATAGATGACTAAATATGCACATATACATAATGGAATACTACTTGGCTCTTAAAAGATGAAATCGTGCAACATGGAGTTACATAGATGGGAACTGGAGAGTAGCATGCTGACTTATAGCCAAAAGTCAAGGAACAGACCTGGCTTAATCTCTTTTATATACAAGATATGATAAAATACAGTAGGGGTGTAGCAAATGTCCCCAGGCAACAGAAACTTAAAACAGTCTTCAGTAGGAAGATTACTATTTTGGGTACATGGGAGGTGGGGGGTGGAATCCTAGGAAAGTGTGCTGAAATGACTCATTCAAGAAACCCTAGAGTGCCCAAAGGAATATAAAATTGAAAATTTTAAAAGTATTACAACAGATTACATCCCAGCCTTAGACCCATTTTACCTACCTTTCCTTTTATTTGAAATATTCTCTTCAAATATTTGCAAGACTCTCTACATTAACTGAATTGGCTTTGCTCAAATGTCACCTTCTTAAAGAGGTCTTTGGATTACCCTGTTTATAATCACCATCTCCCAAATCCTTCTTATCTGCTTTGCAGCATATCCTTCCAAAACCACCTATTAATATGTTATATTACTTACTACTTAAATTTTTAGTATTTGTTGCATTGTCCTCCTAGTAATAATAGAAGAAATGACAAAAACTGGAGTGATTTGTCGCAATAGGAATGTATTTTCTCAATGTACTGAAGGGTAAAAGTGTGAAATCAAAGTGTGGAGACTGCAAGTTTAACATTCATTATGTCTGTCAGATCACACCATAGCTGAAAGCTCTGGGAGAGTTTCCTTACAGAATTATTGCTAACTTCTTGCAATTGCTGGCATGTAGTTCTTGTCGTTCCTTGACTTGTAGACACATCAATACATCCTCTCTGTCACCACATGGTGCTGTACTTTTTATGTTGGTGTTTATGTCCAAATTAACTTTCTTAAGTTTTTTTTTTTGTTTTGGGACCACACTCATCATTTCTCAAAGGTTATTCCTGACTCTACACTCAGAAATTATGCCTGGCAGGTTCAGAGGACCATATGGGATGAACTCTAGATTGAACTCCAGTTTGAACTCCAGTTGGCCATATAAAAGGCAAACACCCTAGCCCTACCTGCTGAGCTATTGCTCCAGCCCCACAAATTACATTCCTATAATCATACCAATCACTGGGTTAGGGTAGAGGAAATCAACTTGGCTCCATCAACTAAGACCATATTCCAAATACAACCACATTCATAGATAATGGGTGACTAGAACTACATCATATTTTAAATTTGGAGGGATGAGGTTTTGGCAACAACTGACTTACTCCTGACTTTGTGATCAGGAATTGAGGCTTGGTGAGATTTGAGCGCTCACATGCAGTGTGAAGTAGAAGTGAGGTAGGCAACATACAAAGAAAGTGTACAATCTTTCAGAATCACCACTACAGTATATCCTTTTAGGGATATAATTTAACCCATGTGACTTTCTCCTCCACTACATTGTAAAATTTCTTTTCTGTCAGAAAGAAATTACTATGCTGAATCTATAATAGTGTTGGACAGGAAAACACTCAACAAATATTTAAGAGAGAACATAATATTTATAAAGTCAAATGTCTAGTAAAATTTAGACAAATTAATTGACATAGATAAAATTTTCCATATTTTTAAAAAGATGTGCAAGATATGGACGCTCATGAATTTATATTATAAAAATATTCAGCATGTCAAGTAATTAATGAAAGTAAGACTTTTTGGACTTGGAACCACACATTTGGTGCTTATGAATTACTACTGGATATATACTGAGGAATCACTCCTGTAATTGAGAAAGGGGATTGAACACAGGTTGGCCACATGCAAGGCAAATGCTCTACTCGCTGTACTGTCTCTTCAGCCCTCTAATAATTACATTTTTAATAAAGCATATATTATAGCCTGAGTCCTTAATGTCATTCATTTTTCTATGCCACTTACTTTAGACATAAATAATTTGTTTTCTTGTTTTATTGTCAACGTTCCCATTTCTGTGCTCCCTTTTTTAATATTTTCTCAAAAGAAAGCTATGGGATAAAACATAGTAATAATGAACAAGGTTTTACACATCCAATATTATATTCAGTAACTAAATATCTAAATAACATGTTTCCATTCCAGGTGTAATGTGTATTCAAACTCTGAAACATACTACTTCACAGTATAAATGTAGTTAAAATAGACAAACTCTATAATAGAGAAATATTGTATGAACAAAAACACACATTCTTACTAACAGTAATATACACCCTTCTTTCTTAATTGAAAACCATTGGTGATAGCATTATTCAAAGTCAAACCAGTTAAGAAGTCTTACACAGATCTTGTAGCAGATACCCTGCCATCCTGTTGAGAGTATATTCAGTTCACCAGCTGAGTCTTGATCCTAAAAAAAGAGAGTATTTACCCCTACTTCAGCATACATCTAATGAATATGAGTTAAGGTAATTTTCTATAGAATTCCACACAAAGAGAAAAGCAAAGTAGTTGATACTTTAAAATGTCATTTAAAATTTTTATCAATATGGATATTTGGTTTACTATTATGAAATGCTAAAATATCTCTGTCTCTGTGGCTCTGTCTCTGTGTCTCTCTGTCTCTGTGTCTCTCTCTCTGTCTCTCTCTGTCTCTCTCTCTCTCTCTCTGTCTCTCTCTCTCTCTCTCTCTCTCTCTCTCTCTCTCTCCTCTCTCTC
>PVKC010044984.1:0-11482 GCA_004027635.1 Crocidura indochinensis | reverse complement strand
GACTCCAGCTGCTGACTGTCCTTCAGGGGTCACCATCTGGGTGTCCTATCCACGGGGGTGGTTCAGGGTGGCTCGGTTGAGTCAGAGGACAGAACCTGCCCTGGTCCAGCCGCACACACACCCTTTCTGGTCCTCTCTGCCCTGTTTAATTGGAATTTGGCTAGAGGATACCATCTGTTCGACTCAGGCCTGTTTCCATGACGACCAAGCGGCTTGAGACAGGTTTGCGAGAGAAGTGGCCTGGGGGATGCTGGGAAATATCAGCCAGCTCCACCCTTCCACTCTGCCCCACCCCCAGGGGGTCAGAGAGACCCTGCAGCTTACTCTGTTCCCACCCTGCCCTCTTCTAGACCACACAGGGGTGCTATGAGGGATGCAGCCCATCCTCTGGGCTTTGCTCTCCAGAGAGCGCCAACATGCCAAGTCTCTATTTGGGCCCAGTGAGCATCTTCCTTGGGCCAGCCTCCATGAGGCTCAGCCTCTCTGCCTCCACTTCTGCATCTCACCCCCATCCACCCACCCACACACACACCTATTCACCAGCCACTGAGCAATACCCTTAGGGGAAGGCTGATGTGTGGGCCCTACGCAGGGAACCCCAGTCTACACAGATTGCTTTGACAGATGAGGCTCTGCTTCCTTCCCTGGGACATGAATATCTCCACTACAGAGCTCAAGGTTCCCCTCATCAGCACCTGATAGTGCCTAGTGGACAGGTCCAGGGCTCAGTGAAAAAGTAAGTTAGGACCTCGGTGGTAACCCCCATTTTCCAGACACTGAGGGGGGTGTGAGGAAGGCACCTTCTCTATTTCTGGACACGCACTTCTGTGTCATGCTCAATTCTGGCCTCATTTCCTCTCTTGCGCTCAGCTATCCCAGGGGCCTAGCCTGCCTTCAGCAGGCACTGCTGTGGCTTGCCCAGTGACCTGTGTGTCCCCCGCACAGTGACACGCCAGCCAGGCCTGCTATCTGTTGGGGGACAGGCCAGAAGGTGGGGTCACCCTGGTCTCCCCATCTGGGATGGTACAGAAAGGAGTTCTCAGGAGGTTGGTGCCTGCAGCCACTGTGCTGACAGGACACCGCCAATTTTATATCTGGGGGTGGCTATTGCCTGGCAGAGGAGCTGAGTCCCCGCCCATGACCCTCCCCCTTTCTGGCATGGCTCCAAGTAGGACTGATACGAGTTCGAAAGCCCCAAGATTCAGGATGTGAAAGATACAGAGCTTTGGAGAGCTGAAGCAATAGCACAGTAGGGAGGGCATTTATCTAGCAAGTGGCTCCCCTGAGTTTAATCCCTGGCATCCCATATGGTCCCATGAGCCTGGCAAGAGTGATTCCTGGTCACAAAGCCAGAAGTAACCTGTGGCCTCCCATGGGTGTGGCCCCAAAACAAAAAAGAAGCTAAACTTATTACTACAGTGTCCTCCCTGCTTCCCAGCTCTCGGACCTTTCTGTACACACACAGGCACATAGACACATATGTACACACACTTCCTGTCTGCATGCCTCCTGCATGACCTCTTACTCTGGGTGGCCCCAATAACCACATGAACTTCCTAAAGACAGTGGTAGCTCCTCCTTTCCTCTCCCCCTTGTTCCCCTTGCCCCAATCTATGCCCCCTCCACCTGTACCCTCTGACTCCTTCATATTCTTCAGAACCCCGGGAGAAATCTCCCTTTTCTCTGACACCTCTATCTGTTGCTGGCTCCAGCTTGCTAACGCCCATGGCTTTAGGTTCTTAGGTTCCTGTTTGGAAAGCAAACACCAAACCCAGCAGGCTATACTCAGTAATTGTTTGTTTTCACATCTGGCTTCCCGCTAGCCTGAGCTTCTGGTGCAAGAAGAAAAGCTTCTTCCTGATCCTGGTCCTCCAGCCAGTGTCTCTGGCTGGGATGAGGTTGGCCAGACACAGCAGGGCGGTGCTGACTGAGGGCAGAGGTGTAAGGAGAAGGGCCTAGAAGGTCAGGGTGCTCAGGCCTGGGTACTCTGCTGTGACAAGGTGAAGAGAGGTCATTCCCCAAGTTAGACACCTCCACGGTGCTCCCTTGGAGAGAGATGGAGTAGGTGGGGCCGGAGCAAGAGGGCATGGGGTAACCTTCAGCCACTGAGGAGAGCAGAGTGTGGTGTATAGGAGTACAAGCAGAAGATGGGGAGTCAGAACCTCCCCCCACCTTTGGGGGCCATGTGAGCCATTTCAGGGGTTAGCAGGGGGCCCTTCCCTGAAGCTGGAATACAGAGAAGAAAGTCATAAGACCCATATCCCTCCTCAATTCAGAGAGTCACGGAAGCCACCCTAATATGGGTCCAGTTCCCAAATTGGGGAGCGGGGGTCCAGCACACCTTCTGCCCTGTGGAAACAATGCATCTAATTGTCTTTTCATCTAGTGTCACAGGATCACTGATGTCCTTCGGGGCATGGTGCAGGATTATAGGAGGGAGGGAGGCATCATTCCTATAGTGTCCATGGGGACAACGTGGGCACAAGGCAGAGGGGAGAGGACTTGGCTCTGATGGGGAGCTTTCCAGGACCAGGAAGGCAGTTGTCAGAAAGAGAAGGAGTGGGGCTGGGCCGTGGCACTGGAGGTAAGGTGCCTGGCTTGCCTGCACTAGCCTAGGATGGACTGCGGTTCGATCCCCCGGTTTCCCATATGGTCCCACAACCCAGGAGCGACTTCTGAGCGCACAGCCAGAGTAACCCCTGAGGGTCACTGGGTGTGGCCCAAAAACCAAAAAAAAAGAAAAAAGAAAAAAGAAAGAGAAGGAGTGGGAAGGAGTGGGCTCTGGAGACACCAAACCCCCATCTCACTCTAAGGAACCCCCATGTCTGACAGTGCCCCCTGGCAAAATGTTGCACCTGCTCTGCCCACTCCCAACAACCTTTTGCTCTTTGTTCAAGATTCACACTCTCTTCTTTCCTTTTCTTTTCTTTTCTTTATCATATGAGACACCAGGGGGATGGAACCGCGGTCCTTCCTTGGCTAGCGCTTGCAAGGCAGACACCTTACCTCTAGCGCCACCTTGCCGGCCCCAAAATTTTCTTTTTTTTTTTTTTTTGGTTTTTGGACCACACCCAGAGACACTCAGGGGTTACTCCTGGCTATGCGCTCAAAAGTCGCTCCTGGCTTGGGGGACCATATGGGAAACCGGGGAATCGAACCGCAGTCTGTCCTAGGCTAGCACAGGCAAGGCAGCCACCTTAACTCCAGCGCCACCACCCAACCCCTAAGGTTCATACTCTCAAGGGGTCCATATTCCTGGCTTCAAGTCCAAGGCCTGTTGGGATGGATCTAGGGAAACAGATGCACCACGTGCCCCAAAAAGTACCCAAATAGGGCCTCTGGGGTTGAGTATGGGCTTTGTCAGGCCCTGTCAGTCAGACTGAATCACTGGGTGTGACCCTGCGCACTGCCCCATGGAGAGCTGGAAGCGAGGAGGGGACAGGGTGACCCTTCCATGGAGCCTCACCTCTGCACAGAAGGCCTCATGGCCAGGTTACTATCCCTCAGAGAGGAGATGTCCCCTTTCAGGCCCTAGGCACTCCAGCCCTCACTGCAAGTGTGTTTGCCTCTGAGCAGGGCGGTGGTGAGGGGGGGTGGTGTCAGACGAGCCCACAGTGGCTGTGGGGTGTCAAGGTAGATCACTGGAAGCCATTTGACGGCTTAATGTCAGGTGCCCCCAAAGCCCAAGAAGACAGGGGGACCACTCTATGAGTGTGTCCAGCAACACTACCTTCTTCCCCCCCTGTCTCCCTGGCTGCAGCTTGTGGGAAAGGAAGGAAAAGAAAGTGCACAGGGAAGGAAATGAGACCTGGAGAATAAATTAGACTCCTTTACTAATCTGTCAGGACTAATTAACATCTCCCCTAGATCCAGCTCTGCTCCAGATGCCCCCCTGAAGCCAGAGACAAGCCCAGCAAAGGGGTGTTCTATGATCTCTCTTTAGGGATCGCAGACTTTGAAAGTCCCACAGATTCCTCTTGTGTCAGCCTTGGGGGAGATGGTGGGACTGGAACCCAGAAAACACCCAGCATCCCTTCATAGGGAAACTGAGTCTTTGACTCCTGGGGCTGGGAATGTTCTTCAAGTATCTGTTTCCTGCCCTAAGTGGGGTGCCCCACCCATTCCCCTATGGTCCTTCACTCTCAGGATCACTGTGCTGTCACCTTGGAGGTTCCCAGGCTAGAAAGCTAAGGGCACCATGAGTCCAGGCTCTGGGTAACCAGTGGCGACTGAGGCTGAATGGGAACTGGGCTCGGCATTTGCTGTTTCCCAGTTATCCCACCCTGGCCCCCTGGGCACCCTGAGCGCTGACTCACAGTGTCTTACGAATAGATGCTTCACTTCCTGGGTGGGAAGTCAAGGCTTCCTGCCCAGGGCCCCTCTCAGGCCATCCTAACATAGCCAGAGCCCAGAGCATGGGGCACGGGGAGGTGGCTGCTTCCTTGGTGCAGCCCTGCTTGCCTCTGCCACTGCCACTGCCCCTGCCAGAAGCGCCTGTTCACACCAGGCCCCACCTTGTTGGCAAGCCTGGGAGAGTTGCACAATCTGGCCTCTCCTCCAGCCAGGCGGCCAGAGCAGAGGGGCAGAGGTCCAGTTCATCCTGCCTCCTACTCAGGGATCCTGGGAAAGTAGGGAGGGGCACCCCATAGCAACCCCCTGTCCTCTGAGGTCAGAGTGCACATTTCCTCCTGCACTTGGGGCCTACTAGGGGCTGCACAGAGCCCAGACTCTGATTAACCAAGCAACAGAGAAATTGAAGATTTCCCATGTTGACACACCCCATTCTGCCCTGGGTCTCTGATCCCTCCCTCTCCCGGCACCCCTTTCTTGGCTGAGGTGTTAGTGTTAGTGAATGACGTCATGGTGTGAATTAAACTAGACACACAGGGGCCTCAGCTGAGTCTGGACAGCTGTGGTGGACGGTGCATTCTCTGAGGGGGGGAACGACACTGGGAAAACATGTTCCCAGGGAACTCCATCCCGCAGACACACATCGTGCCCAGGACATGGAGCAACTCAGCCAGGTCCCCATCTAGAGCTGTTAAGGTGACATGTGCTGGGCTCTCCCCACCGCTCAAAGGTCTGCAGTGGGGCTAAGCCAGTAGCTGACCAGGTTGTGTCCCCAGGCCAACCCACTGTGCCAAGCCTCAATTTCCCTCAGGCCATTCTGAAGACCCTGGAGATGAGATTATGTCCTTAAGTTTCCTCTCCAAGCTGCCCAGTGCTCCTCTGCCCTCATGACATCTGAGGGATAGGGGAGAAGAAAAGATGTGAGGACACACCCCAATGGGATGCCAGCCAGATGCTGAGGCCGTGTCTGTCCACCTGAGGTGCCTGGGTTCAGGGTTTGGCAAGGCTATCTGGCTAGGCACTGGGAAAAGTAGCAAGAGTGGAAACAGCTGGCACAGCTGGACTCCACAGACTGGACATAGGGCTCCCCCAAGGTGCTCAGAAACAACTACACCCCAGAACAGGCAAAAAGCTAGTGTGCATGGAACAACCCCAAAATTGGGCAGGCCTCCTCGGAATCCGCAGGATGAGGCACTCCCCAGATTCCTGGAAGATCAGTCTTCAAACTATTGTCACTTCACTAAAGGAAGACCTAGAAGCTTCCAGAAAGCTGGTGAAGGGAGGGGTTGGGGGAGAGCTGTTTTGTTCAGGTTGCTAACAGGGCCTACCAGCCTCTTTCCAGGGCCTGTGGCTGCCTCCTGAAGGTTCTTTGCCAAACATGCTCACCGTGTCCAGGCAGGACTGGGCTGGATCCTGAGGCCACCGACAACCAGATATTAGAGATATTAGTGTGCCCCTGGCCTGCAGCTACTGTGTCCTCTCCCTGACCCCCACCTCTGGTGCCAAGTGTCCCAGGAAGCAGCCAGTAGGGTCACTGGGTGGTCAGTACTGGGCAAGTAAGCACTTCCCCAGCAGAAATGCTCTTAGATGGACAGTGGAACCAGTACAGGGAGGCTCCCTGCAGCCCCCTAGGAGGGGACCTGACCTCTGCAGGGACAGCTGCAGCTCTCAGGAATTCACTTCCTTGCCCCAGCATCCCCGAAGAGCCTTTTTTTTTGGCCTCTGAGGTGACATGTCAGGCCTGGAGTGGTCCTGGGCTAGTTAAGTGAATTCTACCCCCTCCTGGACTGTCCATCGGTGTCCCTTTCCTGGTCACTCCCCCCAAAGAACCTAGGAGAGACTGGTCTTGAGCAAAGGATCTAGAGGATCCAATGGAGGTGACAGCCCCACACACAGCACTTTAGGTCTGGTCTGCCCAAAAAAGAAAAAGAAATTGAGGGGAATACTAACATCAATCTACTACTCAAAGCAGCAGGGCAGATGGCTGGTGCCGGGTGCTGGGAGGCATCAGGCCAACCCAGGTGGAAGGAAATGCAAGAGCTCTCTGCTGGGGTGGCAGGACCCCAGAGTCCCACCTTGATTACTTGGGGGTTGTGGGGAGGATGGACACGAAGGATACTATAATGAGGAAGCCTGAGGAGGCCGAGCCTCGTAAACAGGAGGAGTCACCCTGGATGCGTCCGGTTGCTTTGAAGATGAAAGTGGCTGAGAGGCCGGTGTGAAGCGAGCCAGGGCCCAGACGGAGGGACGCGGGCGAGGGCTCAAGTACAGTGCAGGCTTTAACTGCCTGGATTCACATCGTAAAGGGGGGGCTAATGAAGACCCGGCTCCCCTCCCCTCCGCCCTGAGTCAAAATCCAGTTCCCACGGCTGCCTTGGGTTCAAAGCACCCGCCCCAGCCCTGCCATCTCACCTTCTGTCTTCATCTTCCCACCCCAACCCCACCCCAACATCCACGGAGGGGGGAAACCTCCCTCCAGCAGCTTGGCACTGCCCCCTGCCCGGTCTCTGCCCTCTGCAGCTCACACTGAACCCCTGGGCCAGGGTATCTGTCTCCCCTGTAGCCCTGATCCCCAAGCCCCTCCTCCAGGCCCTGTCCACGGAGTGGGACAGACCTTCTGTCCCCTCTGCCCCTCCACCATCCTGACTCACGCCCTCACTTCCCACTCAGGCGTGTTCCGGGGCAAGTCAAGGCAGGGTCCCTGGTTCTGGTCCTGCAGGCTCCAGCACCAGGGGTGGGGCCCGACAGGTTTGCTCTGACCTGCTTCCCCGCTTCCCTCACTTGTCCACCCCCACCCGCTGGAGGGGTTGAACTCCAGAACACCTCTGTGTGGCACCCAGGGACTGAGGGGGGCACCTTCCTATGATCTAGGTCTCTGGGTACTGAGCACCAAGCAGAGATGCCAACCTGCCCTTCAGAAACCCCTTTCCAGAATCCTCTGCTTGGCCAAGCCAAGTGTTCAGGGTCTAGGGAGAACATTGGGGTCACACCCAGGCAATGCTCAGGACTGACTCCTGGCTCAGGGCTCGGGGATCACTCCCAGTGGAGCTCAGGAGTACTTACGTGGTGCTAGTAAGCCAGTGTTAGCCACATTCAAGGCAAGTGCCCTGCCTTTGTCCTACCTCTCCAGGTCCCTTACCCAAGAAATTCTTAGGTGAAACCAAGTCTATAAAATGGGAAACCCAGCATTTTGGAAGTGTGACTAGGCATGGCACAGAGCAGCATTGCCTTCAGCAGCATGGCCCCATGGCACACAGCACAGGGTATGTGTCCAGGTTCTGGCTCAGGGTCGCCGTGTCTATTATGGTTCTGTGGACCCATGAGGGCTCACAACTGAGACTAGTTGAAAACCCCCGATCTGGACTACACATCTTTGAAGGAAAGTGGACAAGCTGATTAACCAACCAGTATAGAAAGTTAATGCCCTTTAAGTGTTTCTCAAAGTGGACCATAATTCTGGTGAGGGAGGCAGTGTCATCTCAGTGTCAATTGCGAGTCACTTTTCTTTGTTTGCTTAAAGATGGTATACTGGGGGCATGTATAATTATTTTTTTCTAAAAAAGGGAGGGGGGTTGGCCAAAGAAGTTTGAGCACCTCTGTTCTAGATCCCCTGGTATTTGCAGTCTTGGATGGGGTTCTCAACAGTGCTGGGAACACAGAAAGGAGAGGTGGGCTTCTCAGCCAGACAACAAAGGTAGGGGACTCTCTACTATAGGGCCCCCACGGCCTGCCTGTAAAGCCAATGCACCCTCTGCAATTCGCCATGTCTTTACGCTTCCTACCAAGTTTAGGTTTAAGGAGCCTGGTGCGTGTGCGTGTCACTGCCCAAACTCTGAAGCCTGAGAGAGTGAGGAAATCAGGGAGTCAGCCGAGCTCAACACACAAAATTGGCTTTGAAAAAAATAAAAGAGGGGCCAGTGTAATAACGCAATGGCACATGCCTTGCACACAGCCAACCTAGGGTTCTATTCCTGTCATCCTCTATGGTCTTCTAGCACTGCCCGTAGTGATCCCTGAATGCAGAGCCAGGAGTAGCCACTGAGCACAGCCCCACTTCCTCCCCTAAAAAAGAATAAATAAATAAAATCTGAATGAGTGAAGAAGCCAGACAAGGCTTTCTTCTCATGCCGCCTCTGTTCTCTAGCTGCCCTACTGCAGGTCAGAGGGCACAGGGTGGAGGGCCTAAGCTTGCACTAGTCTCCCTTAATTTCTTTCATCCCCAGGACCCAGTCAGTGGCTGAGCACTGGCTACAGGCTGCTGGGCAGAAGGCGTCTGGGGAGGGACAGAGGAAGCAGGGATCAGGGCAGCTGATGGCGAGGGCTGATAGAGGCTCAGCCTTAGCCCTGGGCTGCAGAGAGCTGGGCCTTCAGTGACAAGATCTGATTTGTCTTTAAGTCCATCCACTTATCTGGGGGTGTGGCTTGGACCTCCCACTTTACCTCCTGCACCTTGTTTCTCACAGGAGAGGAGAAGGTGGCTTGGAACTGGGTAGCTGGGCTCACCAGGGCTGCAGACAGTAAGGGGAGGCCCAGGCTCTTCTCTAGAAGCCTGCTGGAAGCAAATGCAGATGGGCAGCAATGCAGAGACAGGGCTGAGGTCTCCAGGGGGTAAGGGGACACAGAAGAGGAGCTGGAATGTGGCATGGAAGTTAAGACACTCAGATCTGCACCCCCCCCTATGAAAGCTGGTGGGGGGAGAGGCATGCTGACCCAACAAACAAGACAGCACGGGGCTGGCATGGCCACCATGGCCTGTCCACACTCCCCATCTCCCATAGCCCCTATGGCTAGAGCTGAGGAATTGGGGACCCCCTCTGTGGTGGGGTCGCCTCTAACACCTGCCTTCTACTCCCACAGTGCCCAGATCTGTGCTGGCTGATAAAGGCTCTTCTTGAGCCCATGGTGCAGCTGCTAGATCTCACCCACTGGATCCTGCATTTCCCTTCCCTTGTCTGTAAACAGGGGTGGGTTCTCAGGTAGACCCCCTTCTCCGCAGGCCCCTCCTCCCCATTCCCAACTCTGTCCCTTTGACTCTCCTCTCTATAGACACAGAAATTCACCCACTTTGGTTTTCCAGCTGGATCATTAATTACCCCAGTAATTAAACCCAATTAGCAGTTGCAGGGGCCTTTCTGAGCGTCTGAGCCAGAAGCCGGGGTGAAAACATAGGGGGAGCGGAGGGAGGAGAGGGAGCGGTAGAGAGACACCCCCTCTTTCCCAGCATTAAAAATGAAAGCCAGAGACGCTGTGGAGCAGAGGGCCCCAATTAAAGTCAGGGCCCCTCATTAAGCTAATTTGACACACTATCCCAACAGTACCTGTGCGATATTGGCCTGGACTTGAGTCCCAGATCCCCCAGATCCCCACCCTCAGTTCAACTCAGAGTCCCTCTTCCGGGTCACCTGCCCCTGCCCAGGATTGGGGCAGAAACAACTCATTTTCACAAGTCCTAACTATTCAGTGAGGCAGGGGTGAAAGTGAGGAGCCAACAGGGCAGAGCCTAGGATGTGAAGAGGGGAGCTGGCAGCAGTCTCCCCAATCCCCATGCTCGGGAAGACCAGCTGTCCAGGGGTTGAGGCCAGAGTTGGCATGTTGGACTGAAAATCTCTTAGCCTGCTCTCTCAGGAACCAAGAACAGGAAGAGCTGGGGACCCAGGGAGACCCTCTTGGTCCTGAAGGGTGGAGACCAGGGAGTCCAGCCCATCTCTAATAAATAGGCATGGACCACTGGAGCGCGCGCGCGCACACACACACACACACACACACACACACACACAATAGTTTCAGGCTCACACGGGCTGTGTGACCTTGTTTGAGCTCCCGACCTCTTCCGATTCCCACAGGAGTGGTCACAGCTCCCTGAGTTGATGTGGGTACATGATAGGCAAGAACAGGCCCCGGGGCTGGTGACAAATAACCCCAGGACATGGGGGTCTACCCAGGCAGCCTCTGGGCTCTGGGGGTAGGTGGGACACACAGAGCTGTGTAGCAGCCACACTGGGTAGGGTGGGGCCAGCGGCCGGGATTGGCACGATGCCCTGTGGCCAGCGTGTGCGTTGTCTCCACCAGGCCGGGCGGGAAGCGGGTCTGGGCACGCCAGCCCCTACCTGGTGACTCTTCAAACCTGACAAGTCTGAGCTGGGGCAGAGCCGGGTGAGGCCCCAGAGATTCATGTTGGTCGGCCTGTGGTGAAGGGGGTGGGGGTGGGAACCCCACACTCGAAACCGACACCCTGAGATGGTGATGGGGCAACAGGCCTAAGGGGGGGGATTCTTGTTAGAGGGGGGGAACTGGAGGGAGGTGCCACCCACTGGGCCCAACCCCACCTTTTTCCCTGTGATGACCCCTCACTCCCCCTCAGAAGGACAAAAGAGCAGGTTAAGAGAAAAGGGACCCCTGAGCAGCAGAAGTGGGGCTCTAATCCAAGGGAGGGGTGGGGCAAAGTAGGGTTGCTAGTCTTGCAGGTGCCAGGTTCAGGGTTCCCGCCTGGCACATGGGAAGGGAGACCCCCCCCACTAGGCCAGAGGCCCTATCTATCTACCTGCTCAGGCTGATGGTGGCGCTGAGACCTAAACTGTGTTGGTGTTCAAGGCATCCGCTCTAAGCAGGGTGGATACTTCGAGGCTGGTGAACTGGAGGACCAGCCTGTATTTGGAGAGAGGTTCTGGGAGACAGGCACCTGGGTACCCTCCAGCTCAGCCGTACAGCTGAGACTCTTGGCTGGACCAGGAGTGCTCTTTGCCCTAAATGGTGCTCCCCATTTGGCTTCCCACGAACCTCTGCCAAGACACACCCCAGACAAGAGCCTGCAGATCCGGACCTCAAGGAGTTTCTATCTAGTCTCCCCTAAGGAAGCTGGGGTTGGGGGGTGCTGCCTCTGCCCCAGCCCCTGGAGAATCCTTGCATGAGGACAGGTCAGTGGCCAGTGAACCCCACTTTCACCACTCCACCTCCTGCTCCTCCTACTGCAAACCTTAGAGCTGCCCGGGTTACCCAAATGGAGACAGCGGGCGATGGAATCCAGGCTGCCTGCCCAGGGCTCTCCTGCCACAAATAAACACACCCCAAACTCACAACTTCTTTCTGAGGCTCCCTGGGCCCTGGGGGTGGGCTCCTCTTGCAGACCCCAGGT
>PVKC010044983.1:0-11518 GCA_004027635.1 Crocidura indochinensis | reverse complement strand
CATGCTCAGAAATTGCTCCTGGCAGGCACGGGGGACCATATGGGGCACCGGGATTCGAACCGATGACTTTTTGCATGAAAGGCAAATGCGTTACCTACATGCTATCTCCCGGGCCCCACAGGTGTGTGCTTAATATGAGCAGGATGAGAGGCCTGTGGCTGGTCATGCCTCCCCTCGACAGTGCAGTCACCACTGGAGGAGCAGTGGCAAGCCTGGCTTCTGAAACGCATCACTGGCACCTCAGTTTGTTGGGAGGGAGGGGATGCTGCTTTTGGGCCCTCTGATACATCTATCAGAGGGTCTGTGCTGTTGAGGGAAGAGGCTGGGAGGCACCCAGGTGCCCTCGGTGCCCGAGCAGGCTGGTGCAGTGTGTATTCCTCAGCCTAGAGCTCGGCTGAGGCGAGGGGCAGCAGAGACTCTGCAGGACGTGAAAGTAGCATGGGGACCAGTTCCGCTTCATTCGGCTTCAAGTCCATTTTCTTTGGCTCCTCAGACTTCCTTCCCAGGAGGTTTCAGCTCTTTGTTTTTGTTAGTTTTGATTTGGGGAGTACCCACCCAGCAGTGCTTGGGGAGCATCTAACCTAGCTTTAGTTGCTCCTGATGATGTTTAGGGGACCTTCTCCATGCAGTGCCCTTCTCATCCTACTGAACTCTCCCCCACCCCTACACTCTGATTTATTTTGTGGGGGAGGCCACATCTGGCAGTGCTCAGGGGTTCCTCCTGGCTCTGCTCAGGAATTACTCCTGGTCATCCTCAGAGCATCCTATGGGATGCCAGGATGCAAGGCAAATGCTGTCATTCTTCCCCTCTACTCTGATTCTTGACGCAACCTATGCCCCTCACACCCCGCACAGGCAAGAGGATCTTGGAGCCCCTTTCTCCAGCCCCAGGGGCAGCTCCAGCTGCCCTGGAAATGAGTGCACTGGCCTGAATGCAGACAGTTCCGTGAAGACCACGGGCTGTCTGCTCTGCATCCCTCAGACGGACAGACAGACGTGGTGTCCCCATATTCTCTGAAGGTTTCTGGTTCGCTTTCCGAATAGTGCTGAGAGCCGGTGGTTGCGGGGCCCTTGCATCTCGGGGCATCGGAGAGCCCTTAATTCCTTGCCCCAGATGCCACACACGGCCCCAGTGCCAGACACGGGTGTGATAGTAGCAAGCGTGGTGTGTGCGAGCAGATCCCGTTTTTAGAACTATTTGTCTCGCACAGGATCGGAGTGGGTCCCGGTGTGCTGTGGGTTGCCTTCCTGTACAAGAAGGGTGCACTGTGTCTTCAGGCAGGAGGCCTAACATACTATTTGGGCCGGACCCCCAAGGAATACAGCGGCTCCCAGCCCTCAGGCGACCCTGAAGCACTTGCCATCCAGTGAGAGGCCCCAGGTTCCATCCCCACCCAAGCTCAGAACTGCTTGAGAGAAGAGTCAAGCATGTGTAGTGGGGCATTGCAGGGTGGAGCCAGGCACTGCACCAGGTGGATGCCACCCCGAGGAGCCAGACAGCGCGTGCTGCATTGAGCGCTGCTTGCCAGGGCTGTGGTAAGTCTTCCCATGGTATGGAGGCTGGCACTGGCGAGCATGCGAAGGGAGCCTACCAGCATTCCAGCTTCTGAGACGGGCCGGAGGGAGAGAAGGTCAGGCCAGGCTGCTGAGGTGAATTACTTGGGGTCCTTATGACCTCAAGGTGCACTGGGCATTCCCCTCGCACGTGGCCAATCTGGATTTGATCCCTGGCACTTCAAAATGTCCCCACACACCTCCAGGAGTGAGGAGTAAGCTCTGAGCATTGCCAGGTGTGGTTCCAAGACAACAGCAACAACTATATTTTTTCTCTGTCCCCTATTTCTTCTCCGCTTTTCTGAAAAACCTTCAGCATGCAACTCAGTCCAGCTCTTTCTCTCCTGTTTTCCACCAACCCTCAGAGCCTTATTTCTAGGTTATCCTAATGGTCTCACGATGCCTTCAGGTTCATCTTGTCAGAAATACCCCTGCTTGTAAGCCCCTGTTCTTTCAGGCTCGCTGTTAGTGTCCAGGGAATCTGAACAGCTGTCCAGGCCACTGTCTCAGCCACACATGCTCACTGAGCCCACTAAGTGCCAGGCCGTAGGTGTCAGTGGGCACGTGGCATTGGGCACCCCTGCCCCATCACCCATCTCAGACCCTCTGCCCTATAGCTGTCGTTGTGCTCGCTTTCCTGGTGGTTCTCTGCATTAGTGGCCTCACCTCACCTCACAACACCCTGCTCTGGTGCCTCAGAGCAGAGGCTGGTCCTATCCTGAGCCCACTAGCTTGTTTAGAGGGGAGGATGCCAGCCTCAGAATGATTCAGTTATCAGGGTCCAAGGAGAAATGAAAAACAGAGTCGGGGATGGTCAGCAGCTCACTGGGCCCTCTGCGCACTCCGGGCTTTTGGAAGTGATGGAGTGGCTGGTGAGGTGATTTTTTGCTGATCTCCACATCACCAGGCATTGGGTCTGGGTCATGCATTTTACTCCGGGCAAGGTCTTGAATGAAAGGGGCTTAAGTGGTGCTTTGAGGGGACTTACTGGACCATCCTGGCATTTAGTACTTTGTCACCTGGAAAAGTACTCTTAAAGCCCAGTCCATGTGGGGTCTCTGCTCCCATGCTGACACTATTCTGGGGCACCGGTGAGTTCTCAGCAAACACTTATCTGGGAGTGAGTCTCCAGGGCCCGCACTCCTTCCCGCACAGATGAAGCTGGATCTCCATGTCTGAGGCCCCACCACCCTGGCTTTCCTGGCTTAGTGATCCCCAGAGGCGCTCATGGCCTCACTGCCCTTCCTTGGCCTGCCTCTGGGTGGTTTGATTCCCTCCCCACACCAGAGAATGGCATAATGGCTGAGATCTTTAACCAAAGGAGCCTTCCTTCCCAAAGAGGCCAGCCCTGAGGGTAAGGATGGGGAGAGGACAGACAGGGCAGCCCCATCTCTTTGGACTCAACCTCCCTATACTGTCCAGAGATATAAGGACCACCTGGTTTGAGATCATGGCAAATACTGCAAAAACCAGAAAAGGTCATAAATGGTGTTCGGGGGTCTGGAGAGGTGGCTCGAGAGGTAAGGCATCTGTGTTGCAAGCACTAGCCTAGGACGGACCGTGGTGTCATATGGGACCCTCGGTGTCCCATATGATCCCCCCCCCAAGCCAGGAGTGGTTTCTGAGTGCATAGCCAAGAATAACTCCTGAGTGTCAAATGGATGTGGCGCAAACAAAAAAAATAAATAAATAAATAAATGGTGCTCAGGACAGGTGGGAGAGAAGTGTCTCATCATCCTTGCTATCAGAGATCCAGTGCAGAGTCTTCCTGGGAATCCAGTGGAGCTGAGGCAGGACCCGTAGTCCCAGGGTGGGGGTCTGTGCTGCCCAGAAGGTGGCCCCCAGCCACAGAAGTTGCTTCAGTCTGGGTCAGTCCAACCCAAAGACAGACAGGGAGCCATTTGCCAGTCGCCAAGAGTGACAGCCGACAGCCTGGGTTGGCAAGTGCTGCTGCTGCTGGCACCCACAGCTAGGACTTTCCCGGCAAAAGAGCCACCCTGTCCTTTGTACACTGCATCTCCCCTAGACGAGAGGCGCAGTGTGGGGGAATAGAGCAGAATAAGCCTGACTCGGAAGGTAGGCAGGGGCCTGGCCCAGGAGTGGCCAACCTGTGAGTGAAGACAATGCCAGGTGACACTGCCAGGATGTGCCAGGCATGGGCAGAACATTGTACCTGTGCCAGCTCTGTTGTCTCCAAGCACCACTAGGCAGAGCTGCACTCAGGGGTCCCTCCCACCTTGCTGAGCCCTACTCTCCTCAGCACAGCCTGTGCCAGTCGGGCCAAGTGCCAGTGAACCTGGTACAGACACACAGTGACTTTTCCTGAATGTGGTTCCAGCTTCATGACTCAGAAGGGTCTTCGGGGGAAGAACTCACGGGGCAGGGTGTGTGCTGGCTTGGTTCCTGCACTACAGAGCTTCCTGAGCATTGCCAAATGCCATCCTGGAGGGTCCCTACATATTGCTGGGTGATCCCTGGCAGCCCAGGGCCTGAGCACCCTCATATCTTTGAGCTGCCCTAGGGAGTACCAGTTGGGAGCCCTTTTGCCTCCCGCTAAAAAAGTTTTTGAGAGGGACCAGAACGGTGGCACAAGCGGTAGGACATTTGCCTTGCATGTGGTGACCTAGGATGGACCGTGGTTTGATCCTCCGGCATCCCATTTGGTCCCTCAAGCCAGGAACAATTTCTGAGTGCATAGCCAGGAGTAACCCCTGAGTGGCATTGTGTGTGGCCCAAAAAACAAAAAAATAATAAAATAAAGTAAAAAAAAAGAAGGTCATGGGACTGGAGAGAGAGCACAGCTGTAGGGTGTTTGCCTTGCACACAGCTGATCCAGGACTGATGGTGGTTTGAAACCCGGCATCCCATACAATCCCCTGTGCCTGCCAGGAGTGACTTCTGAGTGAAGAGCCAAGAGTAACCCGAGTGCCGCCAGGTGTGTTCCAAATCACACCTCTGCCCAAAAAAAGAGACAAAGCAGGTCAGGAAGAAACAGATATTCTGCACCAGGGAGCACATAACTCCGAGATTCCTCTCTGCTCCTTTTTGGGAAGCAAATATCCCATGAGACCTGTCTCCTTTGAATTTTTTTTTTGTTTTGTTTTGTTTTTCAGCCACACCCTATGCACTCAGAAATTGTCCCTGGCTTGAGGGATCAAAAACTTTTTTTGGGGGGGGCACACACAGTGGCACTCAGGGGTTACTACTGGCTAAGCGCTCAGAAATTGACTGACTTGGGAGGACCATATGGGACGCCGGGGGATCGATCTGTGGTCCTTCCTTGGTTAGCGATTGCAAGGCAGACACCTTACCTCTAGCGCCACCTCACCGGCCCCTCTCCTTTGATTTTTAAAAAGAAGAAAAAGGAGCCAGAGCAATCGCACAGCGGTAGGGCCTTGCATGTAGCTGACCCAGGGTGGACTTCGGTTGGATTTCTGGAGTCCCATGTGGTTCACCAAGCCAGGAGCGATTTCTGAGCGGTAGCCAGGAGTAACCCCTGAGCATCACCAGGTGTGCCCCCCCCAAAAGAAAAGCTTTTGAGTATCTTCTTGTCCGGGGCTGGCCGGGAGTCAACCCAAGATGGTCCTTAGGATCTCCTAGTTTGCGCCAGATCCAGAGCAAGCCATGCAAGGGCTCAGGACAGGGCTGTCAGGCTGGGATGGCCCAAGCTGTGCGTCCCTATGCCTGAGAGGAGAGTGGGCGTCCTGGGCCCTCTGAGGGGCACAAACACTGTCCAGAAATGGCAAGAAAGCCTGGCCTTAGAATTGTGCCAAACCAAACCACCGAGTCCCTGGGCACTGCTGGACACAGTGAAGTAAAAATGGGCCCCAAAAGAATGTGCCATGCACTGGGGATTAGAATGAACCCACTGTGGGAGCGTGAGACCCAATCTGAGAGGAAAAATAAACAAAGGCAGCAGAGTGGGCACAAAGGGCCGGGCCTCTCTGCTGTCCGCGTGGTGGTGTCGGGTGTGTTGGCATGGCCTGTTCCACCAACACCAGCCATGGGGCACTTATGGCTGCCTTGGGCGCCCAGACAACCCCGTGCCTGTCTCTCGCCCACTCCCCAGAGACCACAGAGCCAGGGGAGGGGGTGCAGGTACAGCTCTTCTGAGCATCTAGGAGGCCAGTAGGCAGTGCCTGTCCCCATGGGCACCTCCCTGGCAGCGTCTATGACAGCTGGAACTGGAGGCTCTGAGAGTTCTAAGCCCTGACGTCACAGAGCCGGCTGAGTGTCCGGCTGAGTTGTCATCGGATAAGAGGCTGGACAGATAGGATGCTGCATGGAGGGGCCCCGCCGGAGGTCGGAGGGGCCCCGCCGGAGGTCGGAGTGGCCCCCTGAAGTCCTTGTTCCTCCCGCATGGCGAGCCTGGAGGGGACATGCTGAGGCTGCTGCCCATGCAGCCACAGGACCCCCTAGCCTAGGTAAGGGGAGCAAGCCTGGCCCCAGCCCCATCATTCCCCAGGAAATGCCTGGGGAAGCAGGTCTGAGGGTAACCGACCAAATGTCAAGGGCTGGTCGGGGTGATCGTGGCCCAGAAGTGACTGTTGGGTTCTTTGGCCCATTCCCGAATCCCCAAGGCCCTTCCCGTTGCGTTGGGATAGAGCAAGTGTGGGCTCGTTTCAGAGCTGGGCCTCGATGGAGGTACCTATCTGCTGCCACAGCCATGCCTGGGCTCCGGTGGGCTGGTTCAATTCCACAGCTCCGGCCCATGAGATGGCCGGGGCCTTTTTTCTAGTGCTCAGCCCCTTCTCATGTACCCAAGTCAGGGTCAGCCAATTGAGTCCCATTAGCGCGAGTGAAATTAGCCTCTATTTTCCTTTCACGTAAACAACGAGGGGAAAGGGGAAAGGCCTTTGCTCTCGGGACTTTCATGACTCAGTTGCTTGTGGATAGGTGGCAGCGGCGAGGGCCCAGGTGGCCGTGAGAGCCGGACTCGGCCACCTGTTCCCGAGAGTAGGTCAGGCAGACACGATGGTTCCCAGTCTGTCTCCACCTGCAGGCCGCCCGATCTGGGGGGGAGGTGCTCTCCCCGGCTCATGCTCTCCCTTTTCCTAGCCCCACCTTCCCTTTCTCTACCCCTGCCTCCACCACAGCCGGGTCCCCCAGGGCTTCCCCACTTTGGGCCCGGGCTACCGACAGGACTTGTGGCCTCTGAGAGGGAGCGGGCAGCTGCACTCCTCCTGCCCGAGCGTTCGTTCGTGCTCATAATTTATTCATGGTTCGCTTTGAAAATAGCTCCTCTGGCGCCGGCCGGCCCTTGTGATGCTGCTGCAGCTGCGCTCGGGCTCCAGGGGCCTGTCTTGCTGCTCCTGTTGCCTCTGCAGTGCTTGGCTCTGCTCTCTGGCGGCCAGAGGGTGAGTCACAGTGGTGACAGTGCCCCTTGGCTCAGGACTTCACCCAGACACGAACCCTGAGTCCGCTCCTTGGGAACAGTGAGAGCACAGCGACCTGGGTGGAGCAGGCCGTGGGAGCACTGTGTCCTGGGCATACATGGGAGCATCACATCCTGGGCAGGGCGGTAGCAAGAGCACTGTGTCCTGGGCTGGCACTTCTAGGGCCCATCAGAAATGGTTTCTTGGTCTGGGGCTCAGTTTGATTCCTGGACACCCGCGAAGAGAGTGGGTGCCCCTCACTGGTGGGCCTCTGTGCGGGGCCCAACCCATGTTCTGGATTCCTCTGGCAGCTTTGCCCAGCCTGGCCGCCGCCTCCCTCCTGCTTCCTCATCAGAGACCAAGAAGACTAAGGGGCCTCGGACCCTCTATCATTTAATTTTCTCCCTTCTATGGTGAGTGAGTGAGTGCAGACTCAGTGTGGCCCCAGCTGTTGGCCTGTGCATGGTCACCTAAGTCCAGTCTCTGCATCTGTAGCAGGGTCCAGTGTGTAAGCAGATAAGGGTTGCAGTGGGGGATGGTGGGTCCCACTTCACCCAGTTGAGAACACAGACTGATGGATGGACAGACCGACCAGGGCTGCCACTGCACAGCTCAACTCCAGAACCCAGTGGCTAAAGTCTCAGCCCCTCTGATCTAGGGGCCTGAGGCCTCTGGGAGTAGTGAACTGGCAGGGTGGTCCGTGCGATGGAGGAGCTGTCACTGCTGTCACCCCTGGGGACTCTGGTTGTTTTCATGCCTGCCCCAATCCTTTCCCTCCCCTCAAAGGCCAAGCCACCCCATGGGGCCACCCAGCCTTGCCTGCCTCCTCGGAGTCCTACGATCAGTGCTCCCCCAATTTCCTTCTGCAGGTGTGAACAGGGCTGTGGCCTGACCTGCTCCTAAGGCTTCTCCCACATGTGTGTCCACCCTGGCCTCTGTGTGTCACCCCTGGGCCCCTTGATTTCTGTGCCCCGCAGCCCCCAGCCCTGGGAATGCCTCTGCCCCGGACTCTCAGGCAGGGACGAGAATGACTGGTTTACAAAATAACTGGGAAGCCAGCAGCCTTCTTGTCTTTTTTCCTTGGCACCGTTAAGTACTGTGCAGGGCGTCAGATTTCCCTGGTAGCTTTTCCAGAAAGACCCACTGACTTCACCACAGCTCTCAAGTTACAGTAAAAGCAGGGAGTGGACCAGGTCAGCGGCTGCTGCCTGCTGGCAGAGCTTGGGACAGGCTGTGGACAGCCTCTGCAGCCCCTCCCAGCCCCATGGGGCCCCTCTCTGCACCTGCTCCAGGTGCTGAGTTTGGGCTCCTGGCAACAGAGGCCCTGGAAGGACCCAGCTGGTCTGGGAGGTGTGGTGGGTGACGGGCCAGCCTTCGCACCGGGCAGCTGTGTTTAGGTCCCCTCTCCCTAGAGCCAATGAGTGCAAGCCAGGTCCTCTTCCAGATTGCCCAATCCTCCTGGCTGGGACAGTGACCAGGCCTGTATCCCTGCAGTTCACCTGGATGTCAGCATGGCCGCCACGAACCTGGAGAACCAGCTGCACAGCGCGCAGAAGAACCTCCTGTTCCTGCAGCGCGAGCACGCGGGGACCCTCAAGGGACTGCATGCCGAGATCCGCAGGCTGCAACAGCACTGCACGGGTGGGTGGGGTGCCTGGGGCGCCTGGGGCGGGGCAGACAGGGCAGTGGCAGTGGGTTGGAAAGGGGAAGAAACAGGGGTCAGCCCTAAGCAGGGTCAACCCGTCCTCACAGGAACCTCCTAAAGCCACACCTCATGCCTTTGGCCACTCAACGGTTCCCAGCCAAACCGAAGTTTCCCTTGTGAAATGTCACTGTGGGCAGTTGCACGTGCTCCAGGCCAGGGGGACCCCTGAACCCTGATACACCGAGTGGGGCTCTGGCACTCTGTTGTTTGGGCACGCCCACTCCAGGCCCTCCAGAACGGGTGAGTTTGGGAAATAGGCCCTATTCTCAGAAAACTGACTGTACATTTCCTTCCTAGATCTCACCTATGAGCTGACCCTCAAAGGTTCCGATCAGGCAGGTAAGCAGAGCGCGGGGGACGTGCGCCACTGGGGCATCTCTGGGGTGAATAGCAGAGAAGAAAGCGTGTGTGCCAGGCCTCCGGGGGAGAAGGCAGGAGGACAGAAAGCAGGGCCTGTGGCCAGGTAGAGGCAGACACACAGTACAGGTGTTTTTCTGGATTGTGTGACTTTCTACCACCCTGTCCCTTACACGATGGAGGAAAAGATGTGGCTTAAATCGGGCGGGGGTAGGCCCGTCAGTATTCCCTGAGCACACGGTCCCCCATACTGCCAACTCCACAGCCATCACCGACACTCCCGCAAGCCGTGCCCCAGGGAGCCCCCTGCCCCTCCCCAGCTGTGGCTCTCCCAGGCCCCTTCCAGTTGGGCAGTGGGATGGTCGCTGGGGACACTGCTCTGACCCAGGAGTCGATCTGGTCTTTAGCATGGGTCCCAGACCAGCGGAGAAGAGTCCGGGAAAATAAAATGCACAGACCGTCACTTTCTAGGGTCAGGCGGGAGGAGGCAAGTCCGTCAGAAGCTGGGAGGAGGAGCTGGGCAGAGGGGAGTGGGGTTGGCCAGGGCCCTGCTCCTGCTTGGGAAGCGCTGGGCCAGGAGCCCGGAAACGGTGCACTGCTCAGGAAGATGGGGTGTAAGGGCAGCAGGTGGAAAAGTGGCCGCATGGGCCCCCAGGCAACCTTCGGGCCGGGTGGACGCCGCCGGGCTGGCCTTTCCGCAGGAAGCTGGAGCTGGGCACGAGGGAGCGTTGGGGAGCAGGGGAGGCCCCGCATGGCATGCCCATGCCGCCGACCGCGCCCACTCACCCACCCACCCACCCGCAGGCGCAGGGTCCCCCCGGGGCAGCGAGCTGAGGCAGCGCTGCGAGGAGCTGGAGGCGCAGCTGCGCGCCAAGGAGCAGGAGAAGGAGGAGCTGGCGGCCGCCCTGGAGCAGAAGAACGCCATGATCGCCGTGCTGGAGAACACCGTCAAGGAGCGCGAGAAGAAGTACCTGGAGGAGCTCAAGGTGAAGAGCCACAAGCTGAGCCTGCTGACGGGCGAGCTGGAGCAGCGCGCGGGGGCCGTGGCCTACCTGACGGCGCAGCTGCACGCGGCCAAGAAGAAGCTGCTGGGCAGCTGCGGCGCCGACGGCGGCCCGGCCGGGAGCCCCGCGCTGGCCGGCTACAAGCCGGCGCCCCCCAAGGACAAGCTGCCCGAGACGCCGCGCCGCCGCATGAAGAAGAGCCTGTCGGCGCCGCTGCACCCCGAGCTCGAGGAGGTGTACCGGTTCGGGGCCGACAGCCGCAAGCTGCTGCTGCGGGAGCCCGTGGAGGCCATGCCGGACCCCACGCCCTTCCTGCTGGCGCGGGAGTCGGCCGAGGTGCACCTCATCAAAGAGCGGCCCCTGGTCATCCCCCCGATCGCCTCGGACCGCGGCCCCAGCGAGCCGCACAGCCCCGGCCGCGACAAGGCGCACAAGGCCCACGTCGGCGTGGCCCACCGCATCCCGCACGCCGTGCCCCCGCAGCCCCCGGCCCAGGTGGAGACGCTGGCGGTGGACCAGGTGAACGCGGGCAAGGTGGCGAGGAAGCACTCGGGGACGGACAGAACGGTGTGAGGCACCGCGGCCCGCGCCTGCCCGCCCACCTGCCCGCCCGCCCGCCGGGACTCGGCCTCCCTTTTGTACTGCCCGTGCATGTCACACCACTGCCTTCTTCCAGGCCCACCACGGCGCCCGCCCTCGCGCTGGCACCACGGCCGACCCTGCTACTCAACACGCATTTCCCGGCCGCCATGGCCCAGCACCGCGCCCCAGGCCCGCCCCACGCAGCCCCTGCTGAGAGCCACAGCGCCTGCCCATCGTGACCGTGTCCCCGGGCCTCTGGGGCAGCTCCCCAGCAACATCCCCCCCGCCACCATCCCGGGTGGGCAGTGCGGTGCCGAGATCGAGCCGTTCTCATGTATGTCGCAGGAACCAAATAGACGGTTTGCTCCTCCTTACACCAACCACATGGTGTGCGCAGTTTGTTTCAGTTTTAGCCAAATGTTCACGACCCTAACAAACTTTATTTTCTAAACTGGCCCCTTTCTGTCGTGTCTTTTATTAACCAGCTGGGAGGGGCGGAGCAGCACGAGACACAGCCGGACAGACACACACACCCTGTGGGAGGGACAGATGCAGTGGGACGGCAGTTCTCGCCACAGATGGACGGATAGCGTACACACATACCATTGGGAGAAACAGCAGCGCGTCCTAAGGACAGACACATACAGATCAGTAATTGCTACCTGGCTCAGCCACACACACACACACACACACACACACACACACACACACACACACACACGGAGGGCTGAGCGGTCTCACTGCTCTCGCTATCTGGTCTTCAACAGCTCATCCACACACAGTGCCTGGAAGGTCCTGGGTTGTGGCTAAAAGCTACTAGAACTGGAGATCACCAGGTCCATGTGTCTTGATAGGCACAGCCCTCCTGCCTCTTCATTCTCAGAAAGAGCTGCAGGAGCCCCAGGCCCAGGCCAGTCTCGAGTTGCACAGAAGGAAGGAGG
>PVKC010044982.1:0-11481 GCA_004027635.1 Crocidura indochinensis | reverse complement strand
TTTTTTTTTGGTTTTTGGGCCACACCTGGTGACACTCAGGAGTTACTCCTGGCTATTCGCTCAGAAGTCGCTCCTGGCAGGCACGGGAGACCATATAGGGAACTGGGGGATCGAACCGTGGTCCGTCCTAGGTTAGCGCAGGCAATGCAGGCACCTTACCTCCAGCGCCACTGCCCGGCCCCCCTAAAATTTGATTTTCTAAACAAAATTTATATCAGTTTTTTTCCTCTGACAATTCACAGAGACTTTATTTAATATTGTGTTGTCTACTGTAGACATTGCTTAGCACTTACATTGTTTATTCTTAATCTACCATATTGGTTGCTTTATTGTTTTTAAAAAATTTTTGTATGTGGTTCCCAGAATAGCCAAAAGGAGGTTAGTAATTTATACTGAGAAGCATTATTCAGTGGCTTGTTACATTAGCACACCTTTAAATATCCTATTAACCTAAGTGGATTGAAAAATGTAACTTCAGTTGCAGCAGACAGCAGTAAGGCAGGCAGTTTTTACAGACTCCTCTGTTCCAGATTCTGTTATTACTTTTCAACGACTGCTACATGCAGAGTCAGCACTGGAGAAACTCAGAATTTCACAATAAATATTTATGTTGGCTGTCTTATGTTAATGGTTTCCCTAAAAACAGCTGAGCAAGATGTTGATGTAACCGATTCCACTGAATAATACCCATCTGCTCCCCATCCGGCGCTGCACTTGATTGGCGGATCTAAGAGAAAGACAGAACAAGGCTCAGGCCTTTGCACTCTACCAGACTTCACAAGGGCCATTGTGGTGCAGTGACACTGAAACTTAATGTTCTCAGCACAAACACATTATAATTCACTCCCACACACACACAATAGCTTTGCTCACAGGCATTCGGGAATCAAAGAAGCCAAATGAAAACACATGACCATGAATGCAGTTAGTTTATGGAATTTTAACATTCAGTTCTGTCTTTCAATCAGAGAAAAACAAAAATAAATCTAGATGGCAAATTTAATAAACATTAGCATTTATTAAAAAAGGAATTAAAGTTTGAAGAACTTACTAATTAATCAATATAAAAATCAACCTGTTGAAGCTAACTTAGAAAAATAAAACTTGCTTTAAAATTATTTAGATTAAAATCCTGCCATTGAATTTTTAAGACAAATAGCTTAGTATATGTTGATTCATAAAGGTTGTATCATTTATTCTAAGACTTCTTTATTTTATTTTTTTTTTTGCTCTAAGATTTCTAAAATACTTTCTAAAATATCACCATCCTGCAAATGTTTTTTCTCAAACGTAACAGTTTCGATCTACTCTATTTTGTGTCCCCCTGAGAAGAGGGTAATAAATACCCAGTGGGAACAATGCACTCACTGCCTGTGGGAAGGTCAGACATGAATATCATGCACTCGGCTGGCTACACACATCTGAAAGATGAATTTTCTTTGCTTTAAACATATGTTTATGTTTTTCTAATTGTTTCTATTCTCATAAAAGAGTGTTGTTATGGTAAATTTTCAGAAAGCTAGGTGACAGCAACAAAAAAAATGTGGGGATAAAATAGTTAATGAAAAACGGGTGACTAACTTTGGCTAGGATGCCTGGTTGGTAAAAACATTTCAGGCAGATGAGAATAGGAATACTTTTTAGCTTTAGGGATGTCTCAGCCTTTTAATAAATTTGTGAGTAATTTATGCTTCCTATCCCTTGGTCTTTAGTCATAAGAGCTTACTAAAGCTTCAATTCAACTTATTTTGAACCAATTGCAAATCTAGTATTTCATAGATGATAATAAAAAGCAATAGTAGTTTTTTTTTGCTCATATTGTTTTCTGTTCATTTTAAATGTCAAGCTGATACCCTTTGTTAAAGTAATTTCCATCAGATCAAATGCTAATGTTTTAATTCTGGAGCCTTCCCAAGGACAACAAAACTTGAATGCAACATGAAACAAAAGAATAAGCAATTACTAGAATACTTTTCCTTATTTTTTTTTAATTGTCAAAGACTTTAATTGAACATTCCTCCAACTAAACTTTGACAGAACTTATGTAGAGGCTAACAGTTCAAAATGTAGAAAACATTTTGAATTTTAAAAATGAAAGTCCTTTTCCATATTGTTATACTGAGCTTGGTCACTCCCAGCCCAATCAGTGAAGCTCATTTTTAGAACTAGACATGAAATCTTGAATTGCCTGAGTTGAATTCATTCGCTTGTTGGTGTTTCGATGTTACTCCCAAACTTAGGCAAAAGAAACTATATCGTAAAGAGTTTAATAAAGGTAGTAAGATACTCCAGGATGTACCTTTAGTACACTTACTTTTATAATGTTCCTGACTAGAAAAAACTTACTAGGTAGCAGACATTTGAAATTATCCAAAATATATAAAATTATTCAAAATATCCCTTTTGAGTTTTAAATAAACCAAAGGAATGCAGAGGTAAATTAAAACAACTCCAGCATGCTTTTTTATTTTTCAGCATGCCTTTTCTTTCCTTGTTTTCAAATATAACTTAAAAATGGAAAGGAATTATTTAAAGTAGTATGTAGGGATAGTGCATAGAATTTCTGTCTGAGGAGTATAGATAATCAAAATGAAAATGTTGGCAGATTTTCAGTAAGTACAGGGGAGTGACAGAGGTTAAGATGCCATCCCTGCATCTGCCCATGCACTAATATGGAAAAATGATCAGAAGTCACCCTGTATTCAGTGCGAAGTAGAGAAAGGAATTTGTGATCTACCTGACATTCAGAGTCTCTTCTCTAACCTTGATGGGCATAACAAAGAAACTAGCTATTGGTTAAGGATGTGTTTAGGTGAGCCAGGATGGAACTAGATGGAGCACAATGGTGAGGCTGCTGCCAACACTACTGGGAGGGCACAGAACACCAGGTGCAGAAGCATCATTATGGACTGAGGGGGTTGTTACTTCACCAGCATTTGGGAATTATCATGGCTTCATTAAAAATAAGTTTGGTATGAAAAATATAAAAGCAACAATGAAATGCAGAATCATTTAAAACATCTTAAATAACCACATTAATAACCAAGAAAACAGACTTTCCTCAGCAAAGAAGTGGGCTATCAGGAACCATGAAATGCCCTCAAAACCACTACCACACATCTTTATTAAAGATGTGGGGGTAGAACAAGGTGGTCTGGCTTACCAGAGGCTGACATCGTGGGCACAGCTTCTCAGACCTGAACGAGTGTGTGTGGGAGATGGGCTTTGGTGGGCAATAGCCTGACTCTTGTGGCTACCTGACTGGTAAGAGGCTGTTCCACCAATTGAAATGAGGGAACATCATATTCTTCCTATGTTGAAGGCACACTGGGATGAATGTGGGAAGCTCTTAGCGCATCCTCAAGGGAGGAGGAGGAGATAAATCATTCTTATAGCTGTATAACTTGGTTATTCAAAGAAGCAAATTTCATCTGTCTCTGACCTAATGCTGCATTTTGAGTTTGTTGTCCTTTCAAAGTTATGTTCCTCTCAATTGAGATCTGGTGTGTTCTATGCATCCTACAAGATTGGAATCAATGATCAGAAGCGAAGTGCCCATCTAAGCTGTTAATTCTTGCAGAGTGAAATAGTGGAGGTATTGCTGTCAGAGAGAATGAAGTAATTCCCAGATCCAGCAGAAAGAGGCCAACCTTTGAGGAATTCCACCTGCTGGTAAAAGCTCTCTCACAGAGATAATACATAGCCCCTGCTACCCCAAACATGGCTGCTTCAAAAGGATGAGAGCTCAGCAGAGAAGCTGTTTGTATGGTAGAAAAAAGTGGTCGGAAAGGCGTCCTTGGCCATATACTGGTTATCCTAGGAACCTGAACAATAGATAAGGGAAAAAGAAAATGGCAGGGGAAAAGAAAAGGAAAAAATAATACTGAACACAAGAGACCTACAAACAGTGATCATAGCATGGAAACCAAACCAAACCACCATGAAGAACATTTATATTAGACTTCACATGTGTCTACTCATATCTATAGTGTATATATATATCAGTAATCAAATGAGGAAGTCATTCATAGGGACTCAGAGTTCACACAACAAAGACTTCAACTTCAGGTTTCATCATTTACTTGTTCCATGAACAGTTTCTGATAATCTGGGATGTGTTGAGATGTGGGTCATATACCATTGTGGAAATGCATCCTAGTGGCCATCTGCTTCCTCCAGGAAGCTAAAGAAAAGTTGCCATTCACTCAGAGGGGCAATCATCCTCAATCACTTAATTCAATCACTTATAATGAAAAATAAAAGTACATTTAAAATATGATTACAAAAGGAAATTGATAAAAGTGAAAATGTACAACAACAAAGACAATTCTGCATGGAGTGGTTTGTAATAGGTGATTTTTTTTCTAAATTCCAGCTTAATTTTTTTTTTTTTTTGATTTTGAGTCACTCCTGGCAGTGCTCAGGGGTTTCTCCTGGCTCTATGCTCAGAAATCGCTCCTGGCAGGTTCAGGGGACCACATGGGATGCCGGGATTCGAACCACCAACCTTCTGATGAAAGGCAAATGCCTTTCCTCCATTCTATCTTTCTGGCCCCGCAGCTAAATTTTTTAATTACCATGCTTTAAAAAACAATACTTACCAAGCTAGAAGACATAAAATAAGTGTGACTTTTCAAATTTTCCAAGGTAAGTGGTTAGCAAAAAAAGCTGATCTTCTGACTAGGAATGTGATTGACTGCTTTAGTTGGTGGTAGGTGCAGGAAAGCATGATATTTAGGGCAGGCAGGGGTCTCTGACTGCCTGGTCACTGAGGACCTGGCCTGGAACTGGACACTGACACAGGGTTATCGCCACAAAAACAACCTACAGCTTGACCATGCACACATTCAGAATTCCCTGAGTAATTCAGGAATTTTACTTCAGAAATTTTATTCAAGGGCCTTTGATGTGGGTGATTATATTTTTCATGACAACATTCACATTCCTAGCAGAAATGCCTTTGCAGTTGATCTCACAGTTCCTTCCTATATGCTTTGTCTTTGGGCAATACCCATGCTCAGGGCTCACGCCTGGCCTGTGTTAAGGGCTCACTAGCAGCAGGATTAGAGAGACCATATGCAGTACCAGTGACCAAATCTAAGATGGCTGCATGCAAAGCAAGTGTGTTAACCCCTATATTATCTCTCTAGAACTTCTATTAATAATTCTTTTCTTTTTTTTTTTTTTGTCACACTCGTTGACATTCAGGGGTTACTCCTGGCTATGTACTCAGAAATTGCTCCTGACTTGGGGGACCATATGGGACGGTGGGGGATCAAACGAACTCAGGTTCGTCCTAGGCTAGTGTAGGTAAGGCAGACATCTTACCGCTGTGCTAAAGCTTCAGCCCCTCCATTAATAATTTTAAATCTAATCTTAAGAATGATGTCATGGGAGCTGGGAGGTGGCGCAGGAGGTAAGGTGCCTGCTGCCTTGCCTGCGCTAGCCTAGAACGGACCACGGTTCGATCCCCCGGTTCCCATATGGTCCCCCGTGCCTGCCAGGAGCGACTTCTGAGCGCATAGCCAGGAGAAACCCCTGAGCATCACTGGGTGTGGCCCAAAAACCAAAAAAAAAAAAAAATGATGTCATGGACCCGGAGAGATAGCACAGCAGCGTTTGCCTTGCAAGCAGCCGATCCAGGACCAAAGGTGGTTGGTTCAAATCCCGGTGTCCCATATGGTCCCCTGTGCACTGCTGGGTGTGGCCCAAAAACAAACAAAAAAAATGATGTCATGACCACAAGGGCAGGATAAATGGAAAGTTGGGTTTTAGGAAGAACTCTGTAAAAGAAATAGCTCCTGGGGCCGGGCGGTGGCGCTGGAGGTAAGGTGCCTGCCTTGCCTGCACTAGCCTAGGACGGACTGCGGTTCGATCTCCCATATGGTCCCCCAAGCCAGAAGCAACTTCTGAGCGCATAGCCAGGAGTAACCCCTGAGCGTCACTGGGTGTGGCCCAAAAACCAAAAAAAAAAAAAAAAAAAAAAAAGAAATAGCTCCTAATTATTGAAATTATATAAACAAACAGAGGGACTTCAGAGACACTGGCATTGTCAAGGTGGCCCTGGGGTTTGAACTGACGTTTCACACTTACCAGGCAGGTGTTCTAAAACACTGACACCTCTCCTTAGATATTGTTATTTATGGGGGTTGTGGTGGTGGTGTCACACCAGACAGTTCAGGGATTACTCCTGGCTCTGTGCTCAGAAATCACTTCTGCAAGGCTCAGGGGACCATATAGGATGGCGAAATTCAAACTACCACTGTCCATCCTGGTTTGGCTGTGTGCAAGGCAAATGCCCTATCACTGTGTTATCTCACTGGCCCCTAGTTACTGTTATTTTTATTTCCTATTTTGACCGATGTCCTGACTTTGTGCTCAGGGCTTACTCCTGGCTCTGTGATCAGGGATGACTCCTGACAGTACCTGGGAACCATATGCAATGACAGGGACTAAATGGGGTCACTGCAAATAAGGCAAGTTTTATCTCTTCAGTTCCTTGCATCTTCTTCAGTTTTTAAAATCTACACTTGTTCCATCAGATTTCTATTTTCCTGTTGGTAAATCAGTGATTGTTTAGGAGTCTGAAGGGTTCTACTGGGAATATCATGAAATACTCAGTTTTTAAATCAAATCGTTAGGAAAAAATGATATAACTATCTTTAACACTCAAAACTTCATTCTAACTCAGAAGCTGTACAAAAGTCACATGACCTCTTTCTGCTTTGAGGAAGAGGTATCAGTTATTACTTTGCTTAAGCCCTATGAAAATATGCATTAAATAAATTTTTTTCTTATTCAGACGAAGATGAAACAAATTAGATATTAGATGCTGGCAGCAGAATTATCAACTTGAAGCCTTGCGTCTCCCCTGAAAATATATAGGAAGCCAAGTGGGTCTACCAAGAACCTTGGCAGACTTTCTTGTGGGTTTATTAGTTCTTCCATGGACACCCTTTGTTCTTTATCCCACTTTCCTAGGAAATAAGTAGCCACTACATGAATCTGGAATAAGTAGCCACTACATGAATCTGGGAGTCTGGAAAACAGCAAAAACAGTCAACTAGTCTATATAGAATGCTTGATCCTAATAGTACAAAATAAAATATACTTCTTTTGGCCATGCTTAGTGATGTTCAAGGCTTATATCTGGCTCTACATTCAGGGATTACTCCTACGGATTGAACCTGGGATGTCAAGCACCTAACTGCTGTTTTATCTCTCTAGTCCTGCAAAGAATACTTTCTTAGTAACAATACAAAATGGTTTCAAAATGATCAGTATGATTGCTAAGTACTTCTTTCTCTGGAACAATTCATTAAAATCAGAGTTTTGTTTTGTTTTAGGGATCATACTTGGTTGTGCTCAAAGGTCACTTCTGACTCTGCACACTGAAGGGATTGGGGGAACAAAATTAAGTACTAAATATCAAACCCGGGTCAGCTGTGTGCAAGACAAACATCCTACTTGCTGTGTTATCACTCTGGCCCCACAGTCAGACTTTTCTTTTAATTAGTTTTAACATTTTGGGGGGCCACATATGGCTGTGCTCTGAGGTTACTCCTGGCTCTGTCCTTAGAAATTACTCCTGCCAGGCTTGGGGGACCATATGGGACACCAAGGATCAAACCCAGGTTGGTCCACATGCAAGACAAAAAGCCCTACTGTTACTCTATCACTCCAGCCCCTGGCTTCTAGTTTTAACATATTTTTTTGGGAAGGGGCACACCAGGCGGTGCTCAGGGGTTACTCCTGGCTATATGCTCAGAAATAGCTCCTGGCAGGCATGGGGGACCATATAGGACGCCGGGATTCGAACCAACCACCTTATGTCCTGGGTCGGCTGCTTGAAAGGCAAAAGCCGTTGCGCTATCTCTCCAGCCCCTAGTTTTTTTTTTTTTTTGGTTTTTGGGTCACACCCAGCAGTGCTCAGGGGTTACTCCTGGCTCCATGCTCAGAAATTGCTCCTGGCAGGCACGGGGGACCATATGGGGCACCGGGATTCGAACCGATGACCTTTTGCATGAAAGGCAAACGTCTTACCTCCATACTATCTCCCAGGCCCCTCCAGTCCCTAGTTTTAACATATTTTAAAATTCCTGAAGATATGGAAGAATTTAATACTTCTAATAACTAAAAAATCTTCTGAAAACAAAATACACTTTTTAAAGTAACAAAGAATGGGTATTGTCAAGGGTTGTATTTCCTTAGTTACTAAACTAAGTAAGATAAATTCATTGTAACCTCTGAATTTTACTTTTTTTTTTTTTTTTTTTTTGGTTTTTGGGTCACACCCGGTGACGCTCAGGGGTTACTCCTGGCTATGCGCTCAGAAGTTGCTCCTGACTTGGGGGACCATATGGGAAACCGGGGGATCAAACCGCGGTCCATCCTAGGCTAGCGCAGGCAAGGCAGGCACCTTACCTCCAGCGCCACCGCCCGGCCCCCTGAATTTTACTTCTAATTATAACCTCTAGAAAATTAATGATTCCAGGTCTGTAGATGGATATGGGAATCGCTGCAGTCTTTCATTCAGTGACTTACAAGAGACCGAGAGCTCTGCTTGGATGGTGGCAGAAAGTGCCGCACATTTGTTGGTGTCTCCTTCTCAATGGAATGTCGCCTTTGGGGTGCCTGTCGTCTCTCAGGCTGGGGTGTTGATGAAATGGGCAAGAATTTTGGAGGCTCTAGAGAAATAAAATAAAACAAACAGAAATCAACTTTCTTACAAACTAGAAGTCTTAGATTTTGAATTTTAATAGGAAGACTATTAAAATTTTTGACAAACATCACTTTCAAAGAGGAAATGCTTATTTCATTGAAGAGGTACAGATCGTTGGCTCTTAAAGAGGGATTGTACAGTAGGTAGGACATTTGCCCTGTAAGCTGCTGACTTGGGTTATGGTCCTGAATCACATGTGGTCCCCTGAGCCCTGTAGGAACAATCTCTGAACATGTGGCCAAGAGTATGACCCAAAACACACAGGCTAAAAAAGAAAAGACTGCAGGATTGTAGGTTCTTAGAAAAAGACCGGGAGAGGCTGATGAAATAGTACTGCATGTAGGACACTTCCCTTTCTTGCAGCTGACCAGAGTCTGATCCTCAGACCCCAAGCACCACCAGGAGTAATTCCTGAATACAGGGCCAAGAACAACCTGAGTATTGCTCAAAGTGGCTCAAAAACAAAACCCACATATACAAAAGATAAAAGTAAAAAGGCTGTGAGGCTGTTATGGAAGAATCCTTTCGAGGTAAGTTTGTTATAGCTATAAGGAAAGGGAGAAAATGGAGTGTTCTAATAAATATTCCTATCTTACATAAACAAGCAATTTGAGTAGCCTCAGATTTCTGCATAAAAATTCCCTCATACTTATCTTTCCTCATAATTATATAAAAGTAGAGTTTCAGGCAGTATTTTAAAAATCATAGTATATATTCTGGGGGCTGGCAATGTGGCTCAGCAGCATAGCATTTGCCTTATCTATGTGGCTCTGGGTGTCTATCTGATTTCTGACAATGACCCCTCAAAAGTGTTCTGTGTGGCATAATTCTCAAATCAGACCCAGTTTTTCAAATATATTGTCCCTTTATATTCTTTATGATTTACTCTCCCTGTCCTTTCCCCCTCTGGGGCTGTAGACACTTGGTTTTGGCATTTGTACACTTACCTTTGGGGATGGTACACCCTGAAAATGGTGCATGCATCAGTGCTGGCCCTGAGTAGGCAGCACTGGTTTAACTGCAGTGTGAGTACATAGGCAGGCTGTGGTGTTTGCTGGGGGTCCCTGTGGCGCTCACAAACATGCTCACTGGAGGTTACACTACAGGTTACAAACTCACATACCATCTGTAGCTTACCATTGCCATTTCTTTAGCTGTAGTGCCAGGCATGCTTGGCCATGTTCCTGAAACCATACCCTGCGGTTAAGCACAGCAGACCAAACAGCAGAGTCTCTTAGACTGTGGTCAGGCAGGTGGGCTGATTGTATGCTTATGTGAGGACCAAGTGCTGGATCTCACACCTTTAGCTACTGAGCCTCTTTCTTTTTATTTAATTTTTGATTGGGAGTCCACACCCAGGGGTTCTCAGAGGCAATGCCCATTGTGTGCTCATGGTCCCTCCTGATACCCCCCCAAATAGTGATAGTTTATATTCTTTTATTTCATATCAAATTTGAATATCCTTAATTTTCCTTGAATTTCTCTGGCCTGGATTTCAAAAACTATTGTGAATAAAAGTAGTGAGAGTAGGCATTGTAATGCTTTCATCATTTGTATAATGATAGTTGTATGGACTTTATCATACATAAGTAAGTTTCCTTTCTGCCCAATTATTTTCTTATCCACAAATGGAAGTCACACCCAGCAGTGCTCAGGGACTGTGTGCGGCTGAGAACTGATCCTAGGTCGCTGGCATGCAGAGCTCCAGCTCAGCCCCGAAAGGCACCATTCTAGCTCCTGTGTGTTCCGGAGAAATATTATCTCTCCCATTGATCAGTGAGATTATAGGTTAGTTCCCTCTATTGCAAAGAATCACAGATACTTTTGAGATTTTCTATTGTAGGAAAAGTACTGTTTTTGTGCTAAAGGTATCTGACACATACTTACTCTTCTTTGTGGACACCGTGTCCATTAGGGTTTCTTCAAAGAGCGAAGGAGATGCACTGCTACTACTGGCTGATTTGTGTAGAGTTTCTTCCTGAGAAGAGGTGGACAGAGAAATAGGTTTTGACACACTAGAGATTTCATGCCAATTAATAACATTTGATTGCTAAATACTTATTTTTGACCTGAAGCACCAAAATTATTCTGTCAAAGTTTTAAGGCAAGTAGAAGATAAACCAGATGGGGCCTAAAATTAGACATGCCTGGTTTTGTGTTCTGGCACAAGGTTTGTAATATGGCACCAAGAAAATTACTGTAGTTTTATGATTGTCACACATGATGATGCTATCATCTTTTTCTGGGAATTATTACAATGATTAGATGTGATAAGATATTCATAATGTTCTGTATGTCTCATGCCACACAATATTAACCACTTGTGTGGTTAATATATATATATATATATATATATATATATATATATATAGAGTACTGTTAAACACTCTTTTTTTTGTTTTTTGTTTTTTTGGGGCTACACCCGGTGACGCTCAGGGGTTACTCCTGGCTATTCACTCAGAAGTCACTCCTGGCAGGCACGGGGGACCATATGGGGAACCGGGGGGGTTGAACCGCGGTCCGTCCTAGGTTAGCGCAGGCACCTTACCTCCAGCGCCACTGCCCGGCCCCTACTGTTAAACACTCTTATAAAAGTAATAGATGGGAAGCTACATGTGTCTTGTTAATTACTATTACCTCTATCAAGCCAATCCATTAGTAAGTAATAAATCCATTACCAGTAATAAATCTTAATTTGTTTTAGGTTGTATCAAAATGAAATACAAAATCTAGTACAAAAATTTTACCACCAGTTTCCT
>PVKC010044981.1:0-11498 GCA_004027635.1 Crocidura indochinensis | reverse complement strand
TTTTTTGGTTTTTGGGTCACACCCGGCAGTGCTCAGGGGTTACTCCTGGCTCCATGCTCAGAAATTGCTCCTGGCAGGCACAGGGGACCATGTGGGGCACCGGGATTCGAACCGATGACCTTTTGCATGAAAGGCAAACGACTTACCTCCATGCTATCTCCCGGGCCCCAAGGACAGTGGTTTGAATCATGGCATCCCATATGGTCCCCGAGCCTGCCAGGAGCGATTTCTGAGTGTAGACCCAGGAGTAACCCCTGAGCACTGCTGGTGTAACCCAAAAGCAAAACAAACAAACAAATTAATTAATTAATAAAAAATTGGCTTGCTTATATTTCTGAATACCTGACTTTTGTCAGTTACTTCATATTTTTCCCAGTGAGCTGTTTCTTTGAGAATATGTACATTGGGTGAATGATTTTTTTCATAAAGGTTTAAAAATTTGCCATAAGCAAATTAATTTCTTTAATTTTTCTTTTTACTTTTTCTTTCTCCCTTCTTTCTTGCTTTTTCTTGCTTTCCTGTTTTCCTTTTCCCTTTCTTTCTGTCCTCTTTTTCTTTCTTTTGTTCTTTCATTTCTTCCTCTTTTTTCTTTGTCTTTCTCTTTCTTTCTTTCTTCTTTGTCTTTCTCTTCCTTTCTTTTTCTTTGTCTTTCTCTTCCTTTTTCTTTGTCTTTCTCTTTCTTCCTTTTTCTTTTTTTCTTTCTTCCTTCCTTCCTTCCTTTCGTTCTTTCTTTCTTTCTTTCTTTTTCTTTCTTTCTTTCTCATCTTTTCCTTTACTCTTTTTTCTTTCTTCATCCCTCCCTCCCTCTTTTCCTCCCTCCCCTCCCCCCTTGTATATCTCTCTAGCCCCAACTTGTGAAATTTTATAGTTTATCCCTCAGAGTCGGAAAAAATTCTCCCACTGCTTATAAGGTTTATTAAATTTCTTATTTATCTATATAGATTTTGTTTTCCATCTTTGATATTTTGATGTGTTCATAACCATTTTTGTTCTTCATTGCATTTTAATTGCTGTTGTTGGGCCACACCCAGTGGCACTCAGGGGTTACCTCCTGGCTCTGCGCTCAGAAATTCCTGGCAGACTTGGGGGACCATATGGGATGCCAGGGATCAAACCCAGGCCTGTCCTGGGTTGGCTGCGTGCAAGGCAAACATCTTACTGCTGTGCTATATCTCCAGCCCTGCATTTTAGATATTAACATTGCCCATTCTGTTTTTTCTGCATGTCCTTAATGTGTTTTCGTATCTTCATTTTTTAACCTTCTGTTACTTCATGTCACTTCATATTTAGTGAGTCCAGATATGTAGGTAATATTTTTCCTACCAGTACAAAAATCTTGGAGTTTTAGAAGTAGAGGGTTTTGAATATGTATCTATATTGGTAGTCATAATTGATATGCTTTGTCTTTATTCAATTATGTTATTTTGTTTTGATTATCTTCCCACACCCCAAGTATTCTTCACAAAGGCATAAGAATAGATAGGGTGGGGGCCGGGCGGTGACGCTGGAGGTAAGGTGCCTGCCTTGCCTGCGCTAACCTAGGACGGACCACGGTTCGATCCCCAGGTTCCCCATATGGTCCCCCGTGCCTGCCAGGAGCGACTTCTGAGCGAATAGCCAGGAGTAACCCCTGAGCGTCACCGGGTGTGGCCCGAAAAAAAAAAAAAAGAATAGATAGGGTTTGGGGCCGGAGCGATAGCACAGCAGTAAAACGTTTGCCTTGCACACTGCTGACCGGGAATAGACCCTGGTTTGATCTTCATCATCCCATATGGTTCCCCAAGCCTGCCAGGTGCAATTTTTGTGTTTAGAGCCAGGAGTAACCTCTGAGCACTGCTGGGTGTGGCCTAAAGTAAAAAAAGAAAGAAAAGAATAGATAGGGTTTTGTTTGAAATTAAACAGACCCCCTCCCACTCTCTCGTCCTCCTCTTCCCCTTCCTCTTTATCTTCTTACATCCTTCTCTCTCTCTTCTCTTCCCCTGCATCTTGCTCTCTCCCTCTTCTCCTCCTTAGGTGAATCTGATTGTAGGAAGTTATTTATCTGATTTTCTACTATGTATTCCTAAGAGCAGTTTGTATTGCCTGGTTTTGAATTTCTTACAACCTCCACCATCTTGTGTCTGACTTATTTCACTCAATAGTACATTCTTGAGAGTAACTGGGTTGTACCTGTCACAGCAGCATGCCTGTTCTCCTAGTTGCTGTGTTCAGTGCCTCCATTCTGCTGTTGATGGCAATTGTGTATGTTTTCAGCAAGGGCTACTCCTTAAGGTAGCTGTCTTCACAGCTGACCCACACAGGTAGGCTCAGGATTTGATGCAGGACTACCAGACCTGGGAGGTGCAGGCAGCAGTGTCCCATTGTGACATGATGGGGCCTCACTGTGACCACACTGCTTATCTACATCCTGCTGCTGTCTCAGCTGGACCAGTCCTTAAGTCTAGGCCTGAAATCCACCCTTTCCAAGATAAATAAATCATGAGTCTGAGAATTCTCACATAGCAGTGACACCTGATCCACTCTGCCCCTGCATTCTGTCATGAGCTCCCCTGAGGACCGGGCTGCTTTTCACCATGACCTGTGTGTCACAAAATCTTCAGAGCCAATAGCTATTTTCATCTGCCACATTGAGGGATCACCTCTATGTCCACGGTAGTGCTTCAAGAATATGGAAGTGACAGGAAGGATCATTTTCAGCCAGGTTGCCTCTGTCAGCTGTCCTTGGCCCTGGAGGACTGCCATCTGTCTATAGCCCACTCTAGGTGACCTGGTGCAAAAAACTGGGGTACTGACTGTTGTCCAGGCTTTCAGGTTGTTCCAGTGTGCATGGAGTCATTCCAAGCACTCTATCTCCTGCAGAACAAATGGCCTTTTTGTAAGATCCACATGGCAGACCAGGACTGTGATAATGGTAAGAAGATGTGTCTGGGATGATGGCTCCCCTCTACAAAGACTGGAGCTCTACATGCTGTGATCTGGGCTTTTCTGTAGCCTGTACGTAGCACTCACTGGAAAACAGAGGCCAGAGCACTTCAACTTGTGAGACTAGGCTTCAATGCTAGCTTCAATGTACTCTTCTGAAAACTAAACAAAAGGAAAAACTGGGAATCCCACAAAACAGGATGTCTCTGGGATCGCACACCACATGTCTTGTGATGACTGCCTGGCTCCACATGTCATGTGGCATGGGGGTTAGTGACAGAGCCCCTGAGTAGAACCTTGGTGTCTCCTGGGAAGCACCTTGCACTGCCTTTGGGCGTCTGTGCTGATTTGGGGTGGTAAGGATGGACACTGCTATCCCTATGATGATGTGAAGACGGGGCTGGAACTGTAGAGACCATGAACCAAGATGCATTTCCACGCTCACCTGTGGTTTTAGGGTGAGGCTTGTGGAGCAGGTACTCTCTAACTCCAAGAGAGCAGGTAAAGGGTAATGCCATGTCCCTGTGAAATGATAAACCTAGTCTATGACAGGATTGATTTGTAACACCTTACACCTACACATCAACCATTTCACTCCTTCTGGATTCATCTTCCAGACTTGGTGCTAAATCTGCAGACTGGAATCCGGGGAATCTGCATTAGGTTTTAGAGAAAGAGGTTGGTGTCTATTGTGTTGGACATGTGTTCCAAGGAGTGCTGGCCTCTGAGACTAGAGCATCATGGAAAGATAGCGCCAGGGATTGAACTCAGGCTCTCAGATAGGAAGAACTAGAGATGTCACATTATTGTTTTTTCTTTTTTGCAGGGATCAAGGGAGCTCCCAAGTAGTAATCAGTGAACCAGGGGACTATTCTTAGTCATGCTTAGCCAACTAATTTATTTCTTTATTTATTTGCTTTATGGGTCATACCCAGTGGCACTCAGGGTTTACTCTTGGCTCTGTGTTCAGAAATTGCTCCTGACAGGCACGGGGACCATATGGGATGCTGGAATCAACCCACAATCTGTCCTGAATCGCCTACATGCAAGGCAAACACCTTACCACTGTGCTATCTCTCCAGCCACCCGTCAACTAATTTCTAAATTCAGTGCTAGGATCTGAGATATTTATGCTGCTTAGCTTGTCAGTGCCCAGGAGCCTCCGGAGATACTCTGGACAAAACTCAGGGGACGAGTATTGACAATTGAGTTTGGGCAATTGTGTGCCTTCCTTAACCCCTGCATCATCTCTTCAGCTCCTAGAGTATCACTTTTAAAGTACTAGCATTCTGTTGAAACCTGCATTAGGGTACTTCAACTTTGTGAGCAAGAAAAGTTTCTGGGAATCTTCCTTCTCAATATGGAACAGTCTAGAATGGGACAGGATGTCATTTAAAACCAAAAGGGAGGAACTTTGCCCAGGGAGAAGCTCACATGACTGCATGTGGTCAACCCTGGTTTCATCCTCAGTGTTACAAGGTGTTCTGAATATTAAGGATGTGTCCTCTCCAAAAGGGAGAACTGTAGGTGAACCCTTTCCCTAACTCTTTTTCTTTAACCTCTTTTTTTTTGGGGGGGGGACGGTCACACCGGCAGTGCTCAGGGGTTACTCCTGGCTCTACACTCAGAAATTGCTCCTGGCAGGCTCAGTGAACCATATGGGATGCCAGGATTTGAACCACCGACCTTCTGCTTGCAAGGCAAATGCTTTACTTCCATGCTATCCAGCCCTTTAACCTCTTTTTTTGAGATATAAAAATCCACAGGATAGTTGTTTTTGTATCTGACTTGACTTTCTCCCACCTGGAATTGGGGGTTGGTTTAAATAAAGAGAGGAGTATGACTTTGAGCACTAGAGGGCACATGGCAGATAGGCAGCACATGGCAGAGAGAGGCCATGAAGTGAAGCAGACTAACTCCTATTAATTTTCTGACTGTTGGATATTATTTCTCCACTACTACTCTGCTTCATCAGACTCAATCGCCTAAGGGGTTAGAAACATGGTGCCAGGGGCCCGGAGAGATAGCATAGTGGCGTTTGCCTTGCAAGCAGCCGATCCAGGACCAAAGGTGGTTGGTTCGAATCCCGGTGTCCCATATGGTCCCCCGTGAGTAACCCCTGAGCACAGCCAGGTGTGGCCCAAAAACCAAAAAAAAAGCAAAATTAAAAAAAAAACAACAACAAAAAACATGGTGCCTGGAGCAGTCTCACCCAATCGTGAATTTATATTTTTATATTTTTACGAAGGACTCCTAGCCCACTGCAGTAGATGACAGGCTAGAAAAGTGAGCCCCAGTTTAGGGAAACAAAACAGCAGCAACCCTGTGAGAAGAAGCCCATGAAAATGGAGCAGTAAGAGGAAAGTAGGACACAACCTACAAAGATGGGGCTGTGGGAATCTATGGCAAGGGAATAAAATCACATCTTATAGGACAAGGATACATAAGAAACTATAAAGTTACTCCGAATATCAATTGGCAGTTTGATGGATTTCTGATAGGCAGGGACCAGATTTTGTTTTGGGGAACCAGTTTCCATAGGTCAACCAAGTTGGCTTAATCCTGTACCTCTGCATCATCAGCCTGGACTCCACCAGGTCAGCATGATTTTGGACTTTGTTGACTTGCTGTTGAATCCCTGATATTTTTTTAAAATGAATTGCTTTGGGGTCGGCGAGGTGGCGCTAGAGGTAAGGCGTCTGCCTTACAAGTGCTAGCCAAGGAAAGATCGCAACCTCAGTTTGATCCCCCGGCATCCCACATGGTCCCCCCAAGCCAGGGGCAATTTCTGAGCGCTTAGCCAGGAGTAACCCCTGAGCATCAAACGGGTGTGGCCTGAAAAACAAAAAAAAATTAATTGCAGACAATTTGCTTCTCTCTCTCTCTCTCTCTCTCTCTCTCTCTCTCTCTCTCTCTCTCTCTCTCTCTCCCTCCCTCCCTCCCTCTCCTTCTCTCACCTTTTGATATTTTGATACTCTTGCCTGGTTCTGCATACTAAGTTGCTGAGGGAGGCCTAATCTGTAACTGTACAGTCAAGGTATCAAAGTATAAATGAAGACAGTTTGCTTACATGATGAAGCACAGGCTTATCTCTATGATGAGATAAGACTTGCTTCTATGATATAACCAGGCTTGTCTCTATGAGGGAGCCCAGGTTAGTCTCTATGATAAAACCCATGCTTATTCCTATGGTGGGTTTCAGGTTTGCCCCTCTGATTGGAGCTCAGGGTTATCTCTATTATAGGGCCCAGGTTTACATCTATAATGGGACCCAAACTAGTCTCCATGTTGTGCCTGTATGATGGAGTCATGCTTGTATCTAGGAAGTAGCCAGCTTACCTATGTCATGGTGCCCAGGTTTGTCTCAATGATAAAACTCAGACCTCTCTATGGTAGGACCCAAACTTGCCTGTATAATGTGCCCCAGGCTTGCCTTCATGATGGAGCCCAAGATTGTCTCAATGATGGGGCCCAGATTTGATGTATGATGGAACCCAGGATTGTGTCTGTTGTTCTCAAGGTCATTTCTCTGATGAGGCCCTTGCTGTTCTTTCTGAGGTTGCCCAGGATTGAATATATGAAGGGGCCCACACTTGTCTCAATGATCAATCCAGGCTTGCCTCAGTGATGGAGCCCAGGTGTATCTCTACAATGGGGCACAGAATTATCTCTAAGGTTGTCCAAGCTTACCTCAACAATGGAGCCCATGTTTGCCTCTCTGAGAAGGACAGACTTGTTTCTATAAGGTAGTCCAGGCTAGCTTCTATTATAGGACCCTGGTTTGTAGCTATGTTGGGTCTCAGGATTGTTTCTATGATCAGATCAGACTTGCCTCTATGATTGGGTCCATTCTTGTCTCTAAAAGGAGGTTCAGGCTTATCTCTCATGATGGGGCCCAGACATATCTCTATAATGGGGACACACTTTTGTCTCTATGATGTGCCCATATTGCTTCTATGATGGGTGCCGCACATGTCTCTATGATGGGCCCAGATATTTGTCTCTATAATGGAGCTTAGGCTTGTTCTATGGTGGATCTCAGGCTTGACTATATGATGAAGCCCAGACTTTTCCTTATGGGTAGGACCCAGACTTGTCTCTATGATGGGCCTAGATTTGTCTCTCTGAAGAGACCCAGTCTTTAAGATGGAACCAGACCTGTATCATGGAGCCAAGTTTGTCTCTATGATGGAATTCCAAAGGTAGCAATGATAAGACTCAAGTTTGCCTCTATGTTTGGTCCCAAGATTATGATGGGTACCAGAATTCTCTCATGGTTCCCAGGATGGTATCTTTGATAAGTCTCAAGTGTGCTTTTATAATGGAGTCCAGGTTTGATGGGGCCCATGCTGGTATTTATGAGGAGGCCAAGACTTGCCTCAGCGATGAAACTCTGGCTTGCCTCAGTGGCGGGGCTCAGGCTTGCCATATAATGGTGCCTAAGCTTGACTTTGTGAAGAAACCAAGATTTATTTTTATGAATCAGGTTGGCTCTATAATGGTACTCACGCTTGTCTCTATAATAGAACCCAGACTCTATAATGTCTCTATAATAGGACCCATGTTTATTTCTATGAGATGGTATAGGCTTATCTCTGTGATGTTCCCAGATTTGTCTCACTAATGCAACACATACTTATCTCAATGGTGGGACCCAGGCTTGCATCTATGAAGAAACCCAAGGTTTGTCTCTCTGAGGAGGTACAGGTTTTCCTCTATGAAAAATCCAGGTTTGTTTCTATGTTGGGCCTCAGGATTGTCTCTATGATGGGGACTAGTATTGTCTCTATGATGCCCAAATTTGCTTCTATGATGGAACCCAGATTTATCTCTATGATAGGGCCAGTCTTGCCTCTATGATTAGTCCCACATTTGTTTCTATGAGGAGGCTTAGGTTTATATTTATGATGGGGCTCAACATTGCTTCTATGATTGAGCCCAGACATAACTCTATGATGGAGTCAGCACCGTCACTACAATAGAGCTTAAATTTGCCTCTATGATGGGTCCCAAGCTTGCCTATATGATGAAACTCAGGCTTATATTTATGGGTGGAACCCAGGCTTGTCTTTGTGATGGATCCCAGGTTTATCTGTATGGTGGGATCCAACTTACCTCTATAATGGAACCCAGATTTGTCTCTATGGTGGAGTCCAGGCTTGCTTCAATGAGGGTGCCTAGTCTTGCCTCTATGATGGAACTCAGTCTTATCTCTATGATGGGCCCAGATTTGTTTCTCTGATACTATAAAATCACCTCACACATGTATCTCCAAGCTCAGGTGAATGAATCTGAATCAGGGTTGCACAAGAAATAACCCAAACCAGGTTGAGGGTGAAATATTTGTAGTCTGGCCATCTTCTACCTAGTATAGAGCCTGCTGCCTGCCGGAACTACCTTTTTTTTTTTTTTTTTTGAGTATAGAGACCACCCCAAGGTGGAACAGCTATCCTGAGACTGTACCACTCAGGTTTACATAAAAGACAATCTTTGTTTTGGGTGAAATCAAGCTGTAAACAAATATACAAAGAAACTGGTTTTACCTAGAACTTTGTTTTAGGTAAAATAAGGTGCAACCCAACATGATATAGACTTGTTCTTTTTTCCTTTTCTTTTTTGGTTTTTGGGTCACACCCGGTGACGCTCAGGGGTCACTCCTGGCTATTCACTCAGAAGTCGCTCCTGGCAGGCACGGGGGACCATATGGGGAGCCGGGGAATCGAACCGAGGTCTGTCCTAGGTTAGCGCAGGCAAGGCAGGCACCTTACCTCCAGCACCACCGCCCAGCCCCCTTTTTTTCTTTTCTTTATTTTTTCACTTTTCATAATATATTTAAACACCATGATTACAAACAAGTTTGTAGTTGGGTTACAGTTATAGAAAAGAAAACCCCGGGGCCCAGGAGATAGCATGGAGGTAAGGCGTTTGCCTTTCATGCAAAAGGTCATCGGTTCGAATCCCGGTGCCCCATATGGTTCCCCGTACCTGCCAGGAGCGATTTCTGAGCATGGAGGCAGAAGTAACGCCTGAGCACTGCCAGGTGTGACCCAAAAACCAAAAAAAAAAACAAAACACCCTTTATCAGTGCAATATTCTCACCACCAATGCCCCCATCTCCTCCCCACTTGCCTGTATTTGAGACAGGCATTCTATTTCTCACACTCATTACCATTGTCATGATAATTGTTAGTGTAGTTATTTTTCTAACTGCACTCATAATTTGTCTTCAGCTTCATACCATGGGCCTGTCATTCCAGCCCTCATCTCTGTGGTCTCTGTATATTATTACAATAATGCCTTTTATATTTCTTAAATACCATAGATGAGTAAGAATATCCTGTGTCTATCTCTCTCTTTTTGATTTATTTCACTCATCATAATAGTTTCCATGTCAATCCATGTACAGGAAAATTTCATGACTTCATATCTCTGATGGCTGCATAGTATTCCATTGTGTATATGTACCAATTTCTTTAGCCAGATTCTGGCTATTGTAAATAGGGCTGCAATGAATCTAAGTGTACAGAAGGTATTATTTGTATTGAGTTTTTGTGTTCCTAGGGTATCCCGAGGAGTGGTATAGCTGAATCATATGGGAGCTCAATTTCCGTTTTTTTTAAATTTATTTAAATATTTTTTAATTTTGGGGCCCGGGAGATAGCATGGAGGTAAGGCGTTTGCCTTTCATGCAAAAGGTCATCGGTTCGAATCCCGGTGCCCCATATGGTCCCCCGTGCCTGCCAGGAGCAATTTCTGAGCATGGAGCCAGGAGTAACCCCTGAGCACTGCCGGATGTGACCCAAAAACCAAAAAAAAAAAAATTTTTTTTTCAATTTCTAGTTTTTTGAGGAATCTCCATATTGTTTTCCTTAAAGGCTGTACTGGATGGCATTCCCACCAGCAGTGAATGAGAGTTCCTTTCTCTTCACATCAGGTTTTTGTTTCTCATTAAAAGAGATAACGTGGAGGTAGGGCTTTTACCCTATATGCAGAAGACAGTGGTTTGAATCACGGCATCCCATATGGTCCCCCGAGCCTGCCAGGAGCGATTTCTGAGTATAGAGCCAGATGGAGTCTGAGTGCTGCCAAGTGTGACCCAAAAACAAACAAAAAAAAAAAACAAAGCAAAACAAAACAAAACAAAAGAAAGATAGAGGGTCCCTGTTTAAGATCTCAGTCTCATACTAACTTTGATGCAGCTTTTCTTCTTCCACTTGTGCTTGGTCAGAGAGGGACAGCCTGCTCTCCCTACCTCCTTGTTTGGTCAGAGCATACAATTTAGGAGTCTGCAAAGATGTAATCCATATCACTATTGGTTTTCAGTCACAACTAACCCCTTACTGGTGCCTCCTCATTCACCCTTTGATTGATCTCACCCCAGTAAGGGCTTAGTATGAGATGGTGAAGGGGAAGCTGGAGAAGGTAGGCGAGTGGCCATGGCAGGTGAACATCCCCTTCCTAGGCATGTATATCTGTAGTGGTCCCCTCATTCTCCAATGCTGGGTCTTCATGGCAGCACACTGATACAGAGGATAGTTGGGGACCCAGCAGGACTAGAGGCATGGCTTTCTAACCTGAAACACCTGGAATCTAAGGATCTGGGAGTTGGGACCTGGTCAGTAGCCTGGCACAGCTTTGCCTCTTTCATCACTTATGGTCCTCCTGCAACTGATTTGCCTCCTTTTCATGGCCCTGAAGATCCAAGGACCCCCAAATGTACTCTGTGAGGATGGGAGCCCAATACCTTTCAGAAAATATCACTTTGCCCCTGCTTAATCATCGCAGCAACTTCATATTCCATGACATTGTCCTCCTTGACGCTCAAAAATGCCATTTCCTGGTCTCCCCTCAACCAGCCTGTCTGCCTGCCCAGTTTCAAACTCAAGCAGTCAATCAGAACCTTGTTCTGGGTGATCAAGAGGAGACCTGAAAATAGGACAGGTGAGAGTACCCAGGAAGATGTCTCCAAATACCAGATCCACCATGGATCCACCCATTCTCTCATGCCTTCCCTTTGTCATCATACATTTTTTGGGCCCCTACATATGAGACCTACCACCCTGATCTCTGAACAGGAAGATATAGGTAGTGATCTAATGTGCACTCCAAAGGCCTCAATTCCCAAAGTTAAATGAAATCTAATGTAGAGTCATCACTTTTGCAGCATGGCAAAAAAAATGAATACTTGACTAAAAGGAGTACCATGTCCATAGGCAGCACAAAACCTCAGGCTATGCAGAGGCACTGTTCATCTATCAGATACATTTATCACCTTGAAGAACCAATAATTCCGCAAGTTTGGGACCCTAGGGCCCTCGTATCTGGCATCTTTTTAGGGGTTGCTTTGTAGTGGGACTAGAGGAGCCATGAAAAGTCACCTCAGCTCTTCCTGCTCACAGGTGCTGAATAACTTTAGACACTTCTCCCTACCTACCCACTGTTAATAGTTTCTCTGACTCCCTTGGGCTTGCACATAGTCTTTTAAAATAACTTGGGGGAGCCGGGAGGTGGCGCAGGAGGTAAGGTGCCTGCTGTTTTGCCTGCGCTAGCCTAGGACGGACCACGGTTCGATCCCC
>PVKC010044980.1:0-11494 GCA_004027635.1 Crocidura indochinensis | reverse complement strand
GTGAGTGTGTGTGTGTGTGTTTGTGTGTGTGTGTGTGTGTGTGTGTGTGTGTGTGTGTGTTTGTCACTGGAAGTGACACCACTTCAAAAAAAAAGTTGTATTAAAATCCCCACTTCAAAAAAAAAAAAAGTTGTATTAAAATCCAAAAGGCCCAGAAAGACTTTTCTTTATTTATTGTTATGATTAAACCTCAGTTTTTATGAACTAAGTAAGATACAATGGTCTAACACTGAAGCACTAAAATTGAAAGACTCTATTAGGAGGGGACCCAAATTTAAGTCTTTCTCCCAGTCAGCTCTTAACAATAGGCATGATTTTGAGAATAAAATAACCTTCACTCAGGAACTCTGGAACTCTGGCCAATATCTCTGTGAAAGGGCAGGAAAGGAAGAGCTTAAGTTTAATTTAGTTTTAACTCTGCCATGGAATCGAAGTCCAAAGAACTATAGATTCCAAAGACTTTTAGGGCCGAACGTCAAATCTGTTTTGATTTTTATAAAATAAAAAAGATGATCTGTCTCAATTAAATCTTACATAAGATGCAATATCACATTATGGCATTTAAATGACTTTTTCAAAAATGGTTCCTGCCTAGGAAGGCAATAATAAGGCAGTTTACCGATTTTAGACATTCTCAAATTGACCAAAGGATTACTCATCTAAAAACTACCTGGGGGACAAAAAAAAGAGTATAGATTTTAGTTGTAGAATAGGATGAATTTGAAGTCACTCACAAAAAAGTCCTTAGGGGTTTCTCAAGAGCTTCGGGATTTAGAGTTTAGCCCATATCATACTCCAATCTCTAACACTTTTGTAACTTAACCATTTAAAAATAACACCAAGCCACTCTGAAAGTATTCTTATCATGTTTGCATATGTTCAAGAACAATCGCCATTTTGAACTGCTCCACTATAGAATTATTATGTCTTCGTATTTGATTTCCTCCCTACAAAAGAGCAGACCCATAAGTTCCATTATAAGAGTTCTTGGAGTGCTAGTATAGTTTGCTATCAGGTTGGCACCAAGGTAAGATTACATAAAAGTAGAAAACAGGAAGCACATTGTTAAGAGAGTAACTTGTCTTTCAATAATCTGATAAAGATGTGTTAAAAGAAGACCATAAGGGCTAGATGTCAGAGCTGGGGCCTTTGTTGAACCACATGTCAGTGTTCCCAGCCCTTTACAAGATCAGAACTACAATCTGCCAGATAGTCAGTCTCTGAGTTTCCTCCCCAACAGGGGAGAAAGAAGGGCATCTGCTTCTGAGAAGATATAAAGAATCTTAGTATAATAGTTGAAAGGTTGAATGGGTAAATATCATCTTGATAAAACTGAGAAATACATAAGCAGACAAAACACTCAGAGATATAAATATATTTGATAATGTTAACAATATGCCATTGCTATGTATGTACAGAGGTGCATATTTATGGCATAAATAGATTCATGGACAAGGACTTAGGGTATTGTAAAGCCTCTACATGTTATATTCCACCTGAGGGAATATGAAGTAGGGGTTGCTGCAGGAAATTATCCAAATCATACTGACTGGGTGGATCACAAGTGGTTCTGGCTTCTTCGGGGAGAGAAAAAGCTGCCTGCTAGAACTGCAGTTATTTTTGTTCGTTTGTTCGTTTTGTTTTGTTTTATATTTATGGGGTCATACCCGGTACCACTCGGGTTACTCCTGGCTCTGTGCTCAGAGGACTATATAAGATGCCGATATTCAAACTGTGATTCGTCCTGCGTGCAATGCAAATGCCTTACCACTGTGCTATTGCACTGGTACCCTTCATATATATATACATATATGTATATATATGAATATATATATACACACATAAATATATTCCCCCCAGAACTGCAGTTTTTATTAAGTACAGAGATCATTCCTCCACTCCCATAATTCCCATCCCAGTGAGAAGTAAGAACAAGAGGCCTATTTTATTTAGGTTTGTGGGCCATATCCGGTGGTGCTCAGGGGTTACTCCTGCTCTGTGTCCAGAAATTGTTCCTGGCAGGCTCGGGGGATCATGAGAAATGCAGGGAATCCATCCTGGGTCAGTCATGAGCAAGGCAAAAAAGCCCTACTGCTGTGCTATCAGTCTGGCCACCAGGAATAATCTTTGTTTTGAGTAAAACCAAGTTACAAATTGTGAAGCATCAGGGTATTTCAACCAAATCTATCCACTAAAAAACTTATAAAAAAAAAAAAAAGTTAACCATCGTAGAACTAACCCACAATTAAGAGATATTTATCTGATGATAAATATGTTCACTTCTTTGAAGAAAACATAGACGTGGGCTATAGGCATATAAGAAAGGTATTCATTTCTCACTTATTATCAAGGGAATGTAAATCAAAACAAAAATAAAATATCGGGCCCGGAGAGATAGCACAGCGGTGTTTGCCTTGCAAGCAGTCGATCCAGGATCAAAGGTGGTTAGTTCAAATCCCGGTGTCCCATATGGTCCCCCGTGCCAGCCAGGAGCTATTTCTGAGCAGACAGCCAGGAGTATCCCCTGAGCACTGCCGGGTGTGGCCCAAAAACAAAACAAAACAAAAAATAATAATAATAATAATAAAATATCAAAATACTCAAAAACATACACAAAAACAAACAAAAATAACTAGAAATATTAACACTTGTATCAATGTCACCTAATCTACAATAAAATTTAATTTAAAAATTATATTAATGGGGCCGGAAAGATAGCATGGAAGTAGGGCATTTGTTTTGCATGCATCCCATATAGTCCCAGCATATCATATAGTCCCCGAACCCTGCCAGGAGCAATTTCTGAGAGTAGAACCAGGAGTAGCCCCTGAGCGCTGCCAGGGGTATGACCCAAAAATCAAAAAATAATTTTTTATATTCATGAGCACCAAATGAAAGAGAAATGCTGTGCAGAGAATAATATCTAATGCTCCAGGTCAAGCCTGAGTTTGACAATGTCACTAGCAAATACTTCTTTGCAAGAACAAAATCAAGCAAACTTGAATAATGACAAGTAACTTTAATTAAATTTTCCCTATGCTTATCAGCTTGATGAACTCCGAAATATACTTGCTCACCAAGTCAGGGTGCCTTTGAGTGTTAATCCTTTTTTATTAATCTTTGACAAACTACTAAATTTCCATTTTTTCCCCTGACCGATGGTAGAAAGCCCTCTAGCCCTATGATTTACAAGGAGCCTCAGAAATTAGATAGTGATGAACAGTTCATGCAATTCATTTTAATAGGAATTTGAATGGCTTCTTTTCCCCTTCCCCAAAATACAATATCCCGAATTGTTCTCTCCGTGCATGTGATAAATAACTTGGCACAGAAAATGAATAATTTTTAAATGGGATGATAAAAGCCATGATTCTGTATTCTGTTTATGAAGGGCCTGCTCTCTGAGGTGAAAAAAACTGCAGGCCTGCTGTGTTTCCACCTGCAAAACTCCTATTAAATCTAATAGAACTTGTAGAAGTACACAAGCATCAAGAATGAAACCTAATTTCCATCTTGGTTCATTGGATTTCCAAAAATTACATCAACAGCAAAATCAGATAGATGGTGGACGTTGATTTTATGAGGCTTCTAGTGGGTAAAACTCTATTTTAATATTTAAAGAATAATTACCACTCTATGATTCAGCCAGCTTCTATCAGAACCTATTTCGTCACCTCCTTTTCTTTCGTCTACTTAAACACAGAACCAGGCATATATTTTAAAGATAATTTCAGAGCTTAAAAAAAAAGGCATATTCATTAAGATGCACTGTAAATTCAGAAACATAAAAATCACAAGAGTTTCCACGACTCAGAAATCAAAGGAACTTAATCATTAAATTCAATTTTCCACTTACTGCATCTAAAATGAGTCACAGAACAGACAAGAATATGCATTTAAAACTCGGATGAGGAAGGTGGTGAAACAAGTCTCTTAATACATCCATTAAAATATCCTCAGAATTATTCTGGGAGACAAGGCCTAGATGCTCTTTTGCAGACAAATCTGTGGGCTCACTCACTTAAAAATCCCACCTTTGCTTTCCACTAACACCATTACTGTTGGGAGTCCACTCTAAGAATATTCATTCAAGGATGCAAGGCATTCTTTTCTCTCTCTTTCCACCCAGAACTGTGAAAATGATCATGCTGAAGTGTCGTGTCAGTTTTTTTCCTGATTCATAAGCACTGGCTGAAAATACCAGTCATGCTCTCCTACAGATTTAGGCATAGTATTAGGGACATTTGATATTTGTCAATTAAAAAAAATATTAGCTCTCAAGTGCTGTCTTATAACTTGAGTAATCGCTCCATCAAACTTTGTCACCATGTCTGAAACCCACAAAAAAAGTCTGTGTGTTTTTTTTTTCTGAAATGGCAGAGATAAAGTCTGATCGACGGCATAATAGGAAACACAATCTACTATATGAAAACAAAAGGTCACGTCACACTTTGCGACGTGCAAGATTTGTAAATTCACTTTCCCTATTTTTCTACCCAGCGTCTTCTCTTTACAGAAAATCACATTAAATAGAAAATATGAGTTTTCCTCTTGTAAGAATGGATAAAGAACACTCTATTCTATTCTTCCAATCACAAAAGTAAAATCCCCATGAGATTTAATTGCAGCCTATAGCATCATACATCTCAGAGGTGCAACCCAGCTGGGAAATACATCAGTGACACCCTTTAACTTAAACTTAAAGACCTTTTGGACTCTGTTAATTATTACATTAACCTAGAATAAAAGATTCCACAGAGGAAAGTATCATCAGTAAGTAACTTGAACTAGGAGTCTGCTCAGATTTTTTTCTTTCTGTTTTCGCACAAAAATTAAACTCGGGGTTTCCTTTAGGAGTTATTTTATTATGAATTTAGTTGGTAGATTTGGACATGATATTTTTTTATACAAGAAAAGGGGGGCCGGGGCCAGGCAGTGGCGCTGGAGGTAAGGTGCCTGCCTTGCCTGCGCTAACCTAGGACGGATCGCGGTTGGATCCCCCGGTGCCCCATATGGTCCCCCAGGCCAGGGGCGACTTCTGAGCACATAGCCAGGAGTAACCCCTGAGCGTCACTGGGTGTGGCCCAAAACAAAAACAAACAAACAAAAAAAAAAGAAAAGGGGAGAAAGGAACATTATGACTGAGTTCAATTCCTAAAAGGGAGGGAGAAAAGAAGGGAGAGAGAGAGAGAGAGAGAGAGAGAGAGAGAGAGAGAGGGAAGGAAGGTAATGAAGAGAGGGAGTTATGGTGGGAGGTAACTCAAGCCTAGAATGCATTCCTTACAGCAATATCTCAACTGCACCATACTGACCACTTAAATAAAATAATTCTTTATTTTGAGAGGCTATTCAGAGAATAGTAGGATGCTCAGCAACATTTCTGATCTCTATCCAGTAGATACTGGATTCCCCAGCTTTGCTGTAAAAATCAAAACTAACTGCAAACATTGACAAGAGTGTCCGTGAAAAATGCAAGTGCACACCCAAGTGAACATTTCTGTGATAAAGTAAAAGAAGCGACCCTTTGAAATGATTGAGATTGGTCCTGGAGTAAGTGATGTAGCTCAGTGTTTAAGTCACAAACCTAGGTACCATGCCCACACTCTAGAAGTGATATAATGAAACAGCAAAAGTCACTTTCAATAAATGGTTCTTGGAGAATTCCTTCTACAGCAGACCCCCCCCCCATAATCTAGGAAACCCTTGCATTCCTTTCTCTCCCCCTACAGAAAGTCTTTTCTGCATTTGTTCAAAAAAAATAGGAAACTTGGAAAAGCAGATGGTCAAATGCAAAAAGCAAACAAACAAAATCCTATGTGAAACCACATCATTACTTATACCATGTACAAAAATGAGTTAAGACAAGAATACAAGATCTACTATCACTAAATACTTAAGGCAAAGGACATACCCTGGACTGAGACTTCAGTATGTATGTGTGTATATATATATATATATATATATATATATATATATATATATATATACATATATGTGTGTGTATATATATACACACATATATACACACATATATATATTCAGTTACTCAACTCAAATGTCAAAAGAAATTTTAAAAAGTAGAAAAGTTCACCAAAAGTTCCACTATTTTGGTAAAGATATTTATTTGCAGATCAGACATCTGGAAAGGATTGACATCCATGGTATATAAAGAGCTCACAACTTAGCAACCAATAACTAATCAAAGAATAAGAAAATTCAAATAGATACTTTCCAAGGAATATATACAGATGGCCCAAAGGCAGATGAAAAAATGTACCAATTTCACTTTTAATTAGAGGAATGGAAATAAAAGCTACAGTGAAATAACACCTCACACTTGAGAGAATGACCTATATCAAAAGACTGAAGACAACAAATGTTGATGAGGGTGTGGAGAAAAAAAGAACTGGCACAAAATCAGTAGGAATGCAAATTGGTAACATTTCTGTGGAAAACTATATGGGGACTTCAATCTAAAAATGAAAATAATATCTGGTAAAACAATGCTAATACCAATATTAATAATTTAATAATAGCATTTTCACAAGAGCAAAAATATGGAATCAGCCTATATGTCTATGGTGGACAATGAGAAAAAAGTCTTACTGCTATTAAAACCTATGAAATTATAACTATGCTAAGAAAAATTAAGACAGTAAGAAGAAAGATGGGGGCCAGAGTGATAGCATGAAGGTAAGGTGTTTGCCTTGTATGCAGAAGGTCAATGGTTCAAATCCCAGAATCCTATATGGTCCCCGGAGCTTTCCAGGAGTGATCTCTGAGCATAGAGTCAGGAGTAACCCCTGAGCGATGCCAGGTGTGACCCCCCCCCAAAAAAAAAAAAACTAAAAAGTAGGCTATTACCTTATTTCACTTATATGCAGAATGGAAATAACTGAACCATTAAACTGGAGAAAGAAGATCAAAGTTAACTTAGACTCTGAGATATACAGCAGCTACAAGAAAAATATAGGGAGAAGAAGGGAATGGAGAAAAAGTCTTTCTGCATACCTCATAGTACTCAGAGAGTTATATGCAATACCAGGGATCAAACCAGGGTTTGCCCTGTGCCTGGCAAGCACCATAACTCCTATGTTATCTCTTCAGCTCAAGAAGAATCATTTGACTGTGTGCTGGCCCTTTCTGGTTTGTTTGTTTGCTTGTTTGTTTTGGTTTGGGTACCATATCCAGAGGTGCGCAGGAGTTACTCCTGACTCTGCCTTCAGAAATAGCTCATGGCAGCTTTGGGGACCATATGGGATGGCAGGGATCAAACCTGCATTCATCCCAGATCAGTCACATGCAAAGCAAATGCCCTATACCACTGTGCTATCTCTCCAGCCCCAGTGCTGGCCTCTTAGTTTGAGAAGTGGGTATGGTGAAAAAAAGACACACAGATAAAGCTGTACTTGACATTTTATTTGATTGATGTTTGACTGACAGCCTGAAATCATGTCTTGAAAATCTGAAATTTTAGCTTAACCAAGAGCATCTTCTTTTCCTCCCCAGTGAAGGCAATACAAACAACAGACTAAAATTACTGACTTTACTGATGGAAGCTGGCAATTGCTGATTGAATGAGCCTCTGTGGGTCCCAGTGAAGCTGGGGACCAAACTCACCAAACAATAGATCAACAGAACTTTTGCTAAAGGGACCTGTCAAGCCCATCATCATGTTCTTATATCAAACTAATACACCAAGCAAGAAAATGCCCATGTCTGCAAAGGGGGAAGGATAGAGAGCATTTCTACATCAGGAGAGAGGAAAAACCTACACTTTTAAAACTGCTGCTTTAGCAAATGCCTGGTGTTTTGAGACGACCTATTTTTTAAAAGTTTGGGTGGAGGGGGTGTGGTATGGGCATGGAAGCAAAGTAACAGAAAAGGCAAAGTATGTTTATAGCATCTTTTCATCTTTTTGACATATCAATGAAGAGTTTTTTTTATTTTTTGAGAGGCAGGAGGGATGGAAAAAAGCTCCTACCTTCTGCAGTTAAAATAAAGAATGAGCATATATGAGGAAGAAAAGCTCACCGTCAGCAGTTTTAAGTTATCTTTAAACAAAAAGACACTGATGAGCCACATTTATTTTAACCCCTTGGCAGAAAGGTTGTTGAATACAGTTAATCACACAGTAGCATTGGGATGGGGAGAGGATAATTTATGGGATGTAAAAGCAAACCAAGAGTGGCAATCTGAAGGCTAAAACCTGAGATTACCTTCCTTGCCCAAGCAATTAGGTAATTCAGACTAAGAGGAAAGGGTGCTAATCTACTTTTAACCACCTTCTCCAGGTGGCCCCCAAATTAGCCATTTTTACCATGACAGAAAAGGTAGTCTTTGCCATCATGTGTATCAAACTTCAAGTGACAGTGGAAACCGGTGACTAGTCCCCTGGTACTTGGTGGTAGGTTAGTAAAGGAGTGGATCCCACAGCCAACATCATTGGGGTTCCCTTACAGATCAGTGTTGATGGGATCATGTGGTACTAGAGATAAAATCCAGGGTTCTTGCATGTGAAACAAATACACCAGCCATGTGAGCTATCTTCCCAATCCCTATTAAGTTACTTCTATTATGAGCTACCTCAAAGATAATTAACACCACTTCTGGGGTGTGTGTGTGTGGGGTGACAGAGAGACAGAGAAAGAGAGTTGTTACTCCTGGTTCTATGCTCAGGAAATAATCCTGAAGGTGCTATGGGATGCCCAGTACCAAACCCCTCTTGGCCACATGCAAGGCAAGTATACTTCCTGCTATCCTATCATTCCAGCTCCAAGTGGAAGTGTCAGATGCTAACACCCAAATATACAGAAAAACACATTGGTGTTAATTCCAGAAAGAACAAGAAATTAGACACCAAAATCTTTTTCCCAGAGGCAACTGGGAAAGTTCCACCCGAATTTCAAACATGCATTTTGAAGAAATGTGGATCCTCTTTGCACTGAGCACTTTACTGAATTTTCCCGTGAACCGTATATCAACTCTAAGAGAAAGGTGGTGATTAATACAACAAATGGATCTAGCCCCAGAGATTTTTCATACCTGACAGCTACGTCCTGGAGGAAGTACAAAAGACCCTGGCACTGCAACTTTTAACTTTCCAAATGCTTAGCAATTATTCTAACAGATCCAGAAGATTCATGACAAACATACCTTTTTAATCTCCTGTGTTAGAGACAACGTATGATCCCTAGAAACTAGTGTATATCCAGAACTCTGGCAAAACACCCAGCAAGAGAGCCAAGCAGATGACCCCAGACAAACATATCTCAAAGAGCAGCTCTCAACAATTAAATAAAAATACAATCCTTCATAGACAAAAATGTCCCCCCCAAACCCAAGCTGAACAATACAGGGAACATTGATCTTGAGAATGGGTTCAACCTCCCACACCACATAGGATTCTGAGCCTCCCAGAAGTAAGATATAAGTGATGACAGATGTGGCCCCCCAAAATACCATAAACTAAAAGTACTCCAGTGAGAGTGCAAGAAAACAGTACAGTTAAGTGGAAAAGGTACCATGAGTTGTGGAATGCACAGAACAATGCTTAAAGGGGTCTTTTAGCAGCCCATTGTCTAATGTGATGGTTAATGGTCATATGTGGCCAATTAAATACATGAACCGGGGCATACGTGATTAAGATGTGTTTATAATATAGAATACAAAATGGAATTACAGGAATTAATAGGAATGAGAAATTGATCAATAATCAATAATACTTCTTATATAGAATATGTTGAAATAAACTTCTTTAAAATATACTGGGTTGGGGCTGGGCGGTGGCGCTGGAGGTAAGGTGCCTGCCTTAGGATGGACCGGACCGCGGTTCGATCCCCCGGTTCCCATATGGTCCCCCGTGCCTGCCAGGAGCAACTTCTGAGCGCATAGCCAGGAGTAACCCCTGAGCGTCACTGGGTGTGGCCCAAAAACCAAAAAAAAAATATATATATATATACTGGGTTGAGGGGACCACAGAGATAACATAGTGGTAAGGTATTTGCCTTGCATACAGCTTATCAGGAAGAACGGTGGTTCAAATCCAGGTACCCCATATGGTCCCCCAGGTCTGACAGGAGCAATTTCTGAGCCGAAGATCCAGGAGTGACCACTAACTACCAGGATTGACCCCCAAAAACAAACAAACAAAAAAATGTTGGGTTGAATAAATTATACCATTGCATTTAATTCAACTTTTTTTTTTTTGCAATTTTTTACCTGGTCACCAAGAAAAAAATGTGCATTATATTTTCAACTTACATCTCCATTTCATGTTATTTCTAGTTCCTTTCATTATGCCAGGCCAAAGCCAGAAAACTTGCACAGAGCAAATTTCTGCTGCAAAACTGATGTCAAAGAGGAACTGCAAGGGTTGAAGAGAACTACAGCAGGTAAGAGGTAAGTCTATGGCGTTCACCTTCCACACAGAAAATGTAAGTTCCATCCTCAGTACCCTATATAGTCCATTAAGACTCACCAAAAGTGAACCTTAAGCATTATTACATGATTCTACCAGAAGTATGTAACTATAATATTATAAAGAAAACTAGACCTACATAAAAATACTGGTAGCTATTGCTAGAAAGTGAGTAGCGGGTGCCATTTTTTATTATGGCACAATAATATTTATATTAAACTATCAGCTCAAATACATGGCAGGGCTAGGCTTGCAGCCTATCTGTGGCATCAAACTATAATGGACTTTATTTTATCTATTTGATCAACTTCTCATATTCCTTTCTCATTTTTCAGTAACAAATCTGGGCTTGATTCTGTCCTAATCAAATCATAGAATGATGATTGGAAAAGCTCCACTCATGCTGAGAGAGAGCACATGGTGGCCTATTAGACTAATTCTTTAAATTACTAACAATTTCCATAGATATTTTTTTAAAAAAAAGAATAATGTATTTTGGTTTAGAGAGGTAATTCAATATGCTGGAGTAGCCTAGGTTCGATCCCTGAAAGCATGTGGTCCCCAGAGCACTGCCAGGAACAAACCCCAGGCACTGCCAGGTACACCCTGTCCCCTCCAATATATAGAGAGACTTATTTATGTCCTTGAAGGTTTTGCAGAGACTTAAAGATTTGTAGCATGTATTTCCAGTTTATGACAAACAGATAAGCTTTAAAATCTCCAGTCATAGCCTAAATACTCAAGTCAGAGCCTCCTAAGAGTTTTCTTCCCTCTCACCCTCCTACCTCCCTGCAATGAACAGCTATGAAGAAAGCACAAAAGTAGTGCCCACACTGTCAGTGGTAAAGGCTGAGAAAAATCAAATCAGCTGCTCACCGCCCACAAGAGCAAACACTGATGCCCTCACAAAGGCAACTCTTTTCCTTTACTCTCAGGCTGACTTATTATTCACATCACTTGCAAATAGCAGATTTGTATAATTATCAACTTCCACTTCCTCATAACCTCACACATGCATTCCTTCCCTCATTTGCCTCTTCTTCCTCTGTGCAAAACCGATGGCCTCACACACAC
>PVKC010044979.1:0-11495 GCA_004027635.1 Crocidura indochinensis | reverse complement strand
CTGAACACCAACTGAATAGCCCAAAAAACAAACCCCAAAAAAGGACAATAAAGGAGTAAACAGGTGAGAGCTGTTGTAGGGAGCCACATTCTCCCTCACAATCTTAGTATAAGCACAGCAATCTTGTAGCAAACTGCCATTTTCTAACAGGCCTGTCCTTTAGTTGAGCTATACATTGTGTACGTGCCAACTGGCCATGAGTTGATGCAGATCAAAAAATCCACAAGGCCACATTCTTCTGGCTCAGGAAACTTTGATCTATAGATAAAGCATTTGGTGTGATAACAGGATGTTCCTCAAGAAACTTGTATCAAATTAACAGGCACATGCCAAACCTTTTGAACTGCATGCTTGACAAGTGCATGCCTGACAAATGTTTGCATTGTCCCCTCCTCCCTTTGTGTAAAAACTATATAAGTCATGGCATTTCAAAAATAAATTGACACCTTAATCAGAACCCTTGGTAGTCCTCCTTTTTTCCACCCATTTCTTTTTCAGGTGCAGACCCTTTCCACCGAATAAACTGAAGCTGCAGGCTGGCACAAGCTGTGGTGTTGGAATTATGTGCATAAGAGACTATAATTAAGGGTCTAGAGAGATAGCATGGAGGTAAGGCATTTGCCTTGCATGCAGAAGGTTGGTGGTTCTAATATCTGCATCCCATATGGAGTTATATTCTCAAATATATAATGGATTTTAAATTTCACAAGTGAAAGCTTTTGGACTGGATTTCATACATATCTTACCAAGTATCATATTAACACATTTATCCTCAGATCTTGGAATTTACTAGCTTAAGTTGTGTGAGTGAAGTTCTTATTTAATAATTAGATGACGGTGGCTAATGGAAATTACAAAAGCATATTATAAAATATATAACATGGCAATTCAAGAAATGAATTATTGTCTTTTTCCCAAAAAGGTTACTAGCACAACCTGAATATGGGTGGAGGTCAATGGGTTTTGTAGTAGCCTCAGGTACAATGAGGGGAGGCATCTTCTAATTAACTAAAAAAGATAGATTTCCTGGAGAGAATTAAATATTTTTTCTGAAAAAGAAACAGTACTACAAATATGTTTGGGAATATTGTAATACATGAACTATTCTCTCTACATATATCTGTATGTGCAATATAAAAACATAACTGCACACATACTACAATCATAGAAAACAAAGAAAAGTGGTAGGCATGGTTTCTTCTTAAAGGGAATTAGATTCAATTTCAGTAGACGAAGCTTGGATAAAGACAAATGGGCAGACAGATCATAAAGCATACTTTAAATATATGCTTTTCTTCTCTTTTACAGAATCACAACCAGCTATGCCCTTGGCTTACTCCTGGCTCTGTGCTCAGGGATTATTTCTACCACTGATTCTGATACCATATGCAGCCAAGGGATTAAGCCAGGATCAGAAGCTTGTAAAGAAAGCTCCTTAGTCTTTGTACTATCTCACTGATTTTCTAACTTAAAAATATACACACAAGGAACAGTGGGATAGTATAATAGATAAAGCACAAAACCTATGCAGATACAATCTTTGGTTTCCTGAGCAAATCGGAGAGAGATTTCTGTACACATAGAAGTTATATCAACATACAATCAATATAATCTGTCATATTACTAGAACAAAAGACAAAATGCACGTGAATTCTCAATAAATGCAAACAAGAAATAGAAGATGTCTAACACAATTTCATGATAAGTACAGAAAATCTGTGTATAAGGGAATTTTATCAACTTGATAAATAGCTTCTGAAAATCATAACAATCATCAAACTTAATGATATAGAATATATATAATTTCACCAAATATCAAACAAAACTTAGGTATCTAATCTTTTTACATGTATTCAGTATTGTACTGGAGTCTTTTATTAAAAGGAAAATTAGTATGATAAAGAAGAAAATAGTAGATAACTAATATAAAAAGAAGATATAAAATAACTATATTTCAAATGACATAGTATTATATTGAGAAAATCTCAGTAAACACGCAAAAATGCTATTAGACATAAATTTAAATGATTTTAGCAAGCTTTAGTATATGAAGCAGTGTATAATCATTTTATTTTCTACAATGACAATAAATTATATGAAAGAAAATTTAGGAAACAATTTCATTTGCAATAGAATCAAACAAAGTAAAACACTTGGGAAAATCACAAAAATGCTGCACAATTTGTACACAGAAATCTACAAAATAAGGTTCAAAAACTAAACAATGTTAGATAATGGAAAGGTATCTTGTGTTTACAGGTAGAAAAATTTACAATTATAACAATTCTTCAAAAAAATCACTGATTAAATAAAATCCAATTCAGGGTCTAGGCAAATTTTCTAATGGATACAAAGTTTCATCTGGAGTGATGAAAATATTCTATAATCATAAAATGAAGAATGTGGTACACATTTGTGAGTATGTTAGAAAAACTGAATTGTATATTTTAAGATTGTTTAAGAGAATTCAACATTTTTGATATGCATATAACTTAAATGATATTCAAACTTTGTTGCTTTGTTATTTATTATAATTTAGGTAATATGGGTTCAATAGTGTTTATATTATTATGTGCTAAGTTACTATACACAGCTACTGCCAAATATTCAACTAACATTTCATATTTAGTTTGTGATTAAAATTCACTATAGTCACTGAATTTTCTCTACTATCCCATTATTAACACTACCAGACAAGGTGCATATATGAAGATGACAGCAATATATTTGTTCTTAAAATATATTTGAGGCTTCAAAAATTCCATTTAGATTGGAAAAACATGGGATCAGAGAGTCCTCAAAGAAGGATATTAAATGCAAAACCCTTGAATAAGTAGGTAGTGCATTTGAAGAATAGGTACAGCAGTATTAGGCATGCAAGACAGAAAGTATAAAATGTGAGTTCAACAGATTTATAGGGATCAGACCACAGAAGACAATACAAAGTCACAATCCTCCAAAACATAGCACATGGGGTTGGTGTTTAATGAGCATATATAAGAGAAAAGTTATATATGTGTATATATGTATATTTATGAATAGTATAATCTGATTACATATTATTTATTGTTAAAATATATTGGGTACTGGATCGAGCCTTTGTTGCCTTTAGAATCACCTAGAATCACCTTTAGAATCACCTAGGGACCATGTATAAATACTGACCTAATTCACATGGCAGACACTGGCATTAGGATCTCTATGGGTGGTATCTGTAATTTTAAACTTCCTTGGGTGATTTCATACCAGTATACGCTTTATTAATGTAAAACAATGGTTCTCAAAGTATGCCCACCAACCAGCAAAAAAGGATATACTTTACTTTAAGAGTATCAAACTCTTCAACCCCATCTAATACCCAGTAAATCAAAAATTCTGAAGTATCCTTGAACAATCTGTTTTAAGAAATCTTCCAGGTATCTAACAAGGTGCTAAATTTGAAGAAGTTTTAAAGGAATGGGCCACATACAGTTAAGATGGATAATACCTTTTATGATGTTAATTGTTTGGGCTTACATTTCTCTATAATACTTATTTGTGGTCTGGAAGAATGTCTAAATTTTTAAATTCTTTTTAAATCTATTTATTTAGAAGAAAAAAACAATGTTTAAACTTTCATCATTTGGACATTACTTTTTGGATTTAACATATTCTTACTTATATAGCTTTACTTAAATAAAATGTTATTCTGGGTAAACTATTAAAATAATTCCATTTCAATAAAATATTGAAAATTATACATATCTGTCAGAAGCAAAAGTGTTTATTTTTATTGTTCAGAATACATATTATCATAATTTATGACAGAATATATTATAGGTTCAATGAGTTTAGAGTTTAATTCTCATTAATACTGTCAACTTTATTGGGAACACAAATTATTTTCCAATCACTTTATGTTTAAGTGAATATATTTAAATAATTCTCGTCAATAAAATAGATGAAAATATACGATACTGAGAAGCCTTGGTTATTAGACATGAAAAACAATCCTCTAACTGCACTCACCAATCTTTGTATCGAGCTTCCTAACCTGGGCTGGACCTGCTGACCTTTACTTATATTCTCTCTGAATATTGTTCTGGTCACCAATGTGGCCAGTTTTTCTCAACCTTGCCTCTTGTTTTTGTTTTATTTTTCTAGTCATACAAACAAAAGTTGGATGTATATACATATATATGAGAAAGGAGATTAAAAACTTAGACATAAAGGGCCATTTATATTAATTAAATAGTGAGAATATAGAATATTAAATTGGATTAAGACAGTTAAGCAAAAGTGACAAACTAGTTCAGGAGTTACTATGAAAACATGACTGGGGAATCTTCAGGAATTTTTTTCGAGAGTACATTTCTTCTTATGATATGAAGTTATATATCAAAATAAATTTCTCTTCAAGTAAGAGTAAGGTAACTATAGCTAATATGTTCCTTCAAACACACAAATTAAGGGTTTTGGAGCAGTGGTTCAGAGGGGCACACGCAAAAGTGCTCAGAACCTACAACTGGTTTTGTGCTTGATAATCATTCTGGCAGTGAAGAGCATCAGGAATCCAATCAATGCCTGCTGAACTCAAAGCATGCATTCAGCCCAATCCACTGAATTTTACAGTCACTGGGGCATGTCCTTAACCGGAAGTTAGGTCAAGAATACAATTATTTTTATACATGTAAAACCAATATTTTATAATTTGTATCACTTAATAATAAATCTATGTATATTAAATATTCTTTATTCACTCAATGATAATAAGTGATATTTCATCAAATATACATTAATCCATGAGTATCACTACTAATTTTCAGATATGCTTTGTTACCAGTTGCTTATTCTATTATGGGCTTAAGGTAGTAGTATTTGCATTAATTTTTATCATTTAAAAGTATGTGTCCAATGCTTGCATTCTATCAGATTATAATAGACCTATGGGATAAAATTATACAGAGTAATAAGATTCAAGAGTAGGGTCATTACTAATTAAGTTTCCTCTGTCATTTCTAAAAGAAAATGTGTTTTATGCTTTTTATTATCTAAAGATAAATTCAACAGCTAAAGTAAAAATTATAACTAAAGAAAAGTAAGTTTACATTGAAAATACAAATTCAAGCTTTAGAGAAAGACTAATCTAATAGAAGAGAGAACAGACCTATTAAAATGCTTATGCAAAAATTTAAACTTTTACAAACTCAAAATACCCCAAATTAGTTCATCTTCCTTGTCTTACTGTAACTCCACAGGGTGTCTCTCGTTCGCAAGAAAGAATATACAGGACCATGGAGATATATGAAAGAATATAGAAGGGAGAATACACAATGAATAAAACACAGATCTTGCACACAATCCACCCAGCTTCTATCCATGGCCCTACGTATGCACTCCTCCCAATCACTGCTAGGAATTATCCCTGAGCACACAACCAGAGTAAGCTTCAAATATTGTGGGACTGAAACCCAAGTATAAACATTTCTGTAACTATGGTGCTTCAATAAAGAAATTATTTAATATAAACATGATGAGAAATGAATCTAAAAGCAAAATACATACCAATAAAACAAGATAGAAAATAAAATATTAGAAAATATTCTTAAAATAAAATTACTATTTTTAGGGGAACTATGAAAATATTTTGAGATTATTGGCTTTTACATTAGTTCACAAATTTTGTAACATTAGATAATTAATTGCACTAATAACATAATGGAACTTCAGATAAGATATTCAAAATATGCAGCTGACTTATGTCTATATTCAAGTAAATATAAAATTACTAATTGTGGGGCCAGAGCTGTGTGCAAGCATTAGGCATGTCTGCCTTGCATGTGCTAACCTAGTAAAGACCGTCGTTTGATCCCCCAACATCCGATATGGTCCCCCAATATAGGAGCGATTTCTGAGTGCATAGCCAGGTGTAACCCCTGAACTCACCCGGTGTAGACCCTCCAAAGTCCCCCCAAGTGCTAATTGTGTAAGCAAATGTGTATTTAATCTCTTTTGGCATAAACAGTATAATATTATTAATTTTAAATGCAATAAATTGAAATTTTTCTTTAAAAACCCTAAGGCAGTATGGAACAAAAGTAGTAGAAGTAATCTTATTTACAATGAAGGTATTTTAGTTTAGATCTGGCATTTGCTCTTTTTCCTTTTTTTATTTTTTTAGGACAAAATCGGTGTGTGCAGTCCTTACTCATGGCACTTCTTACAGGGCATTATATTTTGAAGTATTCAGGAGACTACATTGAACCAGAATTGAACCAGATTGACTGTTTGCAATGCCAACCTCCTATCTGCTGTACTATTGCTCCAGCCTTAGGAATGGTATTTAAAAGAACTTCAACTTTTACTGAGAGAGCCATGCTATGCTAAATTTTAAGAGGATTTTAAAACTTCAAATATTTCTAAATATCATCTTTAATTTGCTTGGGTAAATAAAATAAACTCAGGACATAACAATATAGCATATTATATAATTAAGTACTAACTATGTGATTCAGGTCATAAATATTGTTTGCTCAGAGAACTCTCAAGGAAGAAATAAAGTCAGGAAAGTATAAGGCACAGTTTGGAAATTTTGGGCTATGGACACTGAAGCATAAGTGATATAAATAGAAAATTGGTTCAAAGCCAACCATTGCACTGGAAAAGTCAGAAATTTCCAGAAATTAGTGATGTTAGTACAACATCAGGAGACATTTTACCTTATTTCTTATCTAATACAAGCCCTAAGTTGATTTATTTCTTTTTTTTTTTTGCTTTTATTTACCTCCTCTTCTGAAATTTCAATATCTTTGTGGTAAACTCCTATTTCTTGGCCACTATATTTATGTTTAGCTCATTTTGTTTTAAAGGAAATATCCTCAAAACTTTAGATTAATGTAATATATATAAAGTAAGAGAATAAATACAGTAATATATATGAAAGTAAGAGAAAGCAAGAGGAAAATAAAATGTAGTCACCAAGATTTTATGATTTTACTGAGGAAAAAAGCAGAGAAGATGCAAAAGATAAGTTTTAATTTGAATCTAAGATTATAAAGCTTTTTAGATATCCTCCATGATGGAAATGGTACTTTCAAAAGGATAGATGAGAAAATGTCAAATGTGTAAAGTGTATTTATTTATACACTTTTTTCTTCTTTTTTTGTTTTTGGAGAGCCATATCCAGTGACGCTCAGGGGTTACTCCTGGCCATGTGCTCAGAATTTGCTCCAGGTCTGGGAGGGTATGGGACGCTGGAGGATCGAGCCGCGGTCTGTCCTAGGTAAGCCCACTGCAAGGCAAATGCCTTACTACTTGCACCACTGCTCCGGCCCCTATACACTTGTTTCTTATTAATTAGGTAGTCATTGGTTGTTTTGTTATAATTTGTAGTATGTTTGAGATGTAGAAACAATCTACACCCATCCCCAAAGTGCTAAAGTCCACCAAAGTTATCTTCCCTTTAAGAAAATGTATTTAATATATTTACTTCGGCAAAATCTATTCTGTGGTGAGTCTAAGATTTACTTTTGTTACAATTATTTGTTTCTTGTAAAATAAACATTTTTATTATTTCCTATAAAGCAACAGGAGTGAGTTTATCCAATACTTGAATTTCTTCTCCTGCCTTATTTGATTAGACGAACTACTGTAATTTAAACAATTTGTGCCAATAGACAAGGCTTCATTTATTCTATTTTTAAATTTTACTTTACTTAAAGAATAGGTATCACATAGCTGACACAGTTGATCATAATACATTTGTCTCCAGATGATCTAAATACAGCATATAAACAATTGACTATGATTTTTTGATTTGATGCTAGTACAAAAGGTATAAAGACTCAGCCAGAATGCTAGAGGTGTCCAGTCACTTCACACTGGGCTTCTTGTCACCAGGTACCGAGTTGCCTTGCATAAGCCTTCTTGCTACAGGATCAAGTAATAAAATTTCTTCACACTGGGGTTCCAGATACTGGACATTTTTCTACTTGGCATCAGACCCCTACTTCTCTGAGCCAGGAAACCAGCTGCCCATAATAATAGTGTTCTAGCCACTTAGCTCTGGGCTGCTTTCTTCCAGACACTGGATTACCTACCAGCTTCTATGTGCCAGGAAAATGGATAGCACAGTGGTCTTTATATACCAATAGCCAAAGCTAAGACATATACATCAGGATAAAAATCAGGATAAAAATGGAAACAGAGCTTTCTGGCAGCTCCATTTCCTTATAGAGAATTGGTAATAATGTTCAAAGTATTGATTATTTACTCTATAGATCATAGTCACAAACCTCAACTAAACCCAACAATATTAACATACAAAAACTTGGTCAATTTCACTGTATATTGATGCTAACCAGATACAAATGCATTATGAAGTTCATACAGGGCGAGAAACTTTCATGTTTAATTTGGTGAGTTAGTTAGTGGTGGGGAACTATGATCTTGAATTCCACAGAAAATCACCTGCCCAAGACAATGCTTTAAAAGCATAAAAAGCACATAAATTAAATAGACAGAGAAAAAATCAGAGTGAGAAAAAAATTCCAAATAGTTTCTTTAGCCACTCCTCTGTTGTTGGGCATCTGGGTTGTTTCTGGATTCTAGTTATTATAAATAGTGCTGCTATGAACATAGAAGTGCAGAGGGCATTATTGTATTGTATATCCCTAGGAGTCATAGTTTTGGATTATATGGGAGCTCAATGTCCAGTTTTTTAAGGAAATTGTTGAAGTTTTTAAAGAAACTGTGGTACATCTAGACAATGGAATACTATGCAGCTTTTTAGAATAAAGTTGTGAAATTTGCTTACACAAGGATGGATTTAGAAACTATTATGTTTAGTGAAGTAAGTCAGAAAGAGAGAGATAAGCACAAAATAGTCTCACTCATATATGGTATTTAAGAAAAATAAAAGTATAATGATTATACCCAGGGCATTAATGATGAGGACTGAAAAAACCAGCCCATGATAATAAGCTTATCACAAAGAGTTGTGAGTGCAGTTAAAGAATTAACTACATTAACACTTCCATGACAATGACAGAGAGAGAAATACAATGTCTGTCTTAAAAACAGGAAAGGGTTGGGGGGAGGTTGGAAATGGAGGGACAATGGTGGTGGGAAAGTTGCACTGGTGAAGGGAGTGTGAGCATTTTATGGCTGAAATCTAATTATGAACATATTTGTAACCATTGTGCTTAAAGAAATCATTAAAAAAAACTAATTCTAAATTTAAAAACAGTCACAGACTATAGAGGAAAGGAGAAAACAAACTGAGTGGGGCCAGAGTGATAGCACAGCAGTAAGCCTTGCATGCAGCTGATCCGAATCCCTGCGCCCCAATGGTCTCCAAGCAGAAGTGACTTCTGAGTGCATAGTCAGGAGTAATCCTTGAGCATCACTGGATGTATCCCCCCCCAAAAAAAAAACAAAAACAAACAAGCACACAAACAAAAAAACTAGCCGTGCATGGACTTATTCCTGGAAGAGAGCATATGCCTTATGTGGGATTGAGCCAGGTTCAACCACATTATCCCCACACCATCTCTGACCCACTCTTCATAGATTTTGATATTTATTGGGAAAGTCTTCTAGAGTTTATAAAATTCTGTTCTGAAGATTTTTTTAATGGAGAAAAAAATAAAATGGAAAAGAAAGAAAACAGAAAAAAACTGATGAAGAACAAAAGTAATTGTTATAAAGAGGTCCTTTGAACCTGAGAGGAAAATAAACCATTTTAGTAATATTTCATCAGATTAAAACTACCATTTTTTACAAATATATACTATTAAAATTAAAGAATATAATCACACCTAAAGAATCTAATGGTAGCTTTGAAATTCAACAGTGGAACTCAACAGTAGAATGAAGTAGAGGAGTATGAAACAATATTTAAAGACAACCAGTGAATTTACACTGAATAGAAGCAATATAAAATAAGAAAAAGAGATCTAAAGTAATCCTTAAGGTAATATTAAGAGAAGTAATATCTCATTAATTTTGTAGAAGTAGATATTGAAGATAAAGGACCAGAAAATTATTACAGAAAAAAAGTAAAAACATATCTAATTTGAGGAATAAAACAGACAGCCCATTATAGGAAATACAGAAAGCTCCATAGGAGATATCCAGAAGAGATTGAACCCAGGAAAATTCTCATTAAAATGGCAAAAGAAAGGAAGTGTAATAAAAACATTTAAGAAAGGGAACACTGCAGTAGTAGAGTGGTTACTTCATTTACCTTGCATAGAGTTGCGCTGAATATAATCCCTACATCATATATGGTTTTCTGAGCTCTGCCAGGTGTAATTCCTGAGTGCAGATCCAGAAGTATCCATTGAGCATCACCAGGTGTGATCGCCAAACAAAAATAAATCATTGAGAAAAACAGGTCATAACAGAAGAGAATCTGTAGGCTCCCATCCTTTTGCAACAGAAACTTTAGAGACCAGAAAGGATTGATGATATGCATTCAGATTACTAAAGGGATAAGCCACTTAAAATAACAATTACATATTCAGCAAATTGACATTTAGAAAAAAAATATGAGATTGAAATCCACAGAGAAGAAAGGCTTGGAATATAGAGAGATGTCAAACTATAATACTGTCCAATTAGTAATTATGCAACATTTAAACTAATGTTACTTTAATAAAAATAACAACATATGCTTGCAGACTCCAAAATAGAAATAGTTTAAGGTTGAGAGATGATGGAGGGTAAGAATAATCTGAAGTTGGTAAATTGGTTTTCCTTTTTACTAAAGAAATGTGTGCATCTGTTGCTGAGACCATTTTTGTCATTGTGGACAAAGTAAATTGCAAATCTTTCACAGTGATATTTAAGGTACATTGTGACAATAAATGAGGGGCAATCCCATCACCGGTGTTGTTCTCCCTCCACCCCTATTCCCAACATGCATCCCATATCTCCCTAATTTACCTGCCCTCAGAACGCTACTATAACTAGTCCCCACTTGTACAGCTTGTTGTGGATTGGGTATCGATTCTGTTGTCTTTTATTTGGGGTTTGGATTTGACACATCCTCAGTTCCAAGAAAGTTTTTGCTCAAACCCAGACAGCACTATACCCCAAACATCTGAAAGCTTATTATTAATTGAAAATATTTTATTTAAAAATGGAAGGAAAATGGAGGCAGGAACAATAGCACAGTGTGTAGGGCATTTGCGTGTCACCTGTCTACCTGAGTCCTATCTTCTGCATTCCAGTTGACCCCCAAAGTCTGCTGAGCACAGAGCAGGAATAACGCTTGAGCACGCCAGTTGCAGTCCCCAAACAAAACAAAACAAAAAATGTTAGGAATGGCAGACTAGAGCAATAGTACAAAGGGTAGGGCACTTGCCTTTGATGCTTCGATGTGGTCAACCCAGGTTAGAACCTGGCATCCCATAAGCCACCTACCCCACATATTCCAGCATCATGAGGAGTAATTCTTGAATGTAGAGCCAGGAATAAGTAACTCCCAAGAATCAACTAGTATGGCCCAAAAA
>PVKC010044978.1:0-11492 GCA_004027635.1 Crocidura indochinensis | reverse complement strand
CAAAGAAAGCATTTGATAAGGTCCAACACCCATTCTTTGTGTGTCTTTTTTGTTTTTGTTTTGTTTTTTGTTTTTGGTCACACCCAGTGACGCTCAGGGGTTACTCCTGGCTATGCGCTCAGAAGTTGCTCCTGGCTTGGGGGAACCATATGGGAAACCAGGGAATCGAGCCGCGGTTCATCCTATTCTTAATCAAAACTCTCAACAAGATGGGAATGGAAGGAACCTTTCTCAATCTAGTTAAAGCCATCTACCACAAGCCAATGGCAAATGTTATCCTTAATGGAGAAAAACTAAAAGCCTTCCCTCTAAATTCTGGTACAGACAAGGTTGTCTGCTCTCACCACTCCTCTTCAACATAGTACTGGAAGTTCTTGCTATAGCGATCAGGCAAGAAAAGAATATCAAGGGAATCCAGATAGGAAAGGAAGAAGTCAAGCTCTCATTGTTTGCAGACGACATGATACTCTACCTAGAAAAGCCTAAAGAGTCTACCAAAAAGCTTCTAGAAACAATAGGCTCATATAGCAAGGTGGCAGGTTACAAAATTAACACACAGAAATCAATGGCGTTTTTATACACCAATAATGATAGGGAAAAGAAGGAAGTCAAGAAGGCAATCTCATTCACAATAGCACCACACAAAATCAAATATCTTGGAGTCAACTTGACCAAAGACCTGAAGGACCTATACAAAGAAAACTACAAAGCACTGCTCCAAGAAATAAGAGAGGAAATGGAAACATATACCCTGCTCATGGATTGGCAGAATTAACATCATTAAAATGGCAATACTCCCCAAAGCATTATACAGATTTAATGCAATCCCTATAAAGATACCCATGACATTCTTCAAAGAAGTGGATCAAACTCTTATGAAGTTCATCTGGAACAATAAACACCCTAGAATAGCTAAAGCACTCCTAGGGAAAAGGAAAATGGAAGGTATTATTTTCCCCAACTTTAAACTGTACTACAAAGCAATAGTTATCAAAACAGCATGGTATTGGAATAAAGACAGACCTTCAGATCAGTAGAATAGGCTTGAATTCTCAGATATTGTCCCCCAGACATACAAGTACCTAATTATGACAAAGGAGCAATAAATCCTAAGTGGAGCAGGGAAAACCTCTTCAACAAGTGATGCTGGCAGAACTGGTTAGCCACTTGCAAAAAAGGGAACATAGACCCCCAGTTAGCATCATGTATGAAGGTAAAATCAGACCTTGATATCAGACCTGATACCATGAGGTATATAGAACAACACGTCGGTAAAACACTCCATGATATTGAGACGAAAGGCATCTTCAAGGAGGAAACTATACTTTCTAAACAAGTGGAAGCAGAGATCAACAAGTGGAAGTGGGAATACATTAAACTGAGAAGCTTCTGCACCTCAAAAGAAATAGTGTCCAGGATACAAGAGTCACCTACTGAGTGGGAGAGACTATTCACCCAACACTCATCAGATGAGGAGCTAGTATCCAAAATATACAGGGCACTGACATTACTTTACAAGAAAAAAACATCTAATCCCATCAAAAAATGGGAAGAAGAAATGAACAGACACTTTGATAAAAAAGAAATACAAATGGCCAAAAGACACATGAAAAAATGCTCCTCATCACTAATCATCTGGGAGATGCAAATCAAAACAATGATGAGATACCACCTAACACCACAGAGATTGGTGCACATCACAAAGAATGAGAACAATCATTACTGGCGGGGATATGGAGAGAAAGGAACTTGTATCCACTGCTGGTGGGAATGCCGTCTAGTCCAACCTCTATGGAAAGCAATATGGATATTCCTCCAAAATCTGGAAATTGAGCTCCCATTCGACTCAGCTATTCCACTCCTAGGGATATACCCTAAGAACACAAGAATTCAATACAAAATCCCCTTCCTCACACCTATATTTATTGCAGCACTATTCACAATAGCCAGGCTCAGGAAACAACCAAGCTGCCCTTCAACAGATGAATGACTAAAGAAACTGTGGTACGTATACACAATGGAATATTATGCAGCTGTCAGGAGAGATGAAGTCATGAAATTTTCGTATACATGGATGTATATGGAATCTACCATGCTGAGTGAAATAAATCAGAGGGAGAGAGAGATGCAGAATAGTCTCACTCATCTATGGGTTTTGAGAAAAATAAAAGTTATTTTTGCACCAATCCTCAGAGACAATGGGAGGAGGACTGGAACTTCCAGCTCACTTCATGAAGCTCACCACAAAGAGTGGTGAGTGCAGATATAGAAATAACTACACAGAGAACTACCCTAATCATGTGAATGAATGAGAGAACTGGAAAGCCTGTCTAGAGTACAGGTGTGGGTTGGTTGGGATGGAGGGAGATTTGGGACATTGGTGGTGGGAATGTTGCACTAGTGAAGGGGGTGTTCCTTACATGACTGAAACCTAATCACAACCATATAAAAAAAAGAGAGTAAAAAAATTATGTTCAGGCCCAAAATAAGCATATTTAAGGCATACCATTGAAATTAAATATTAGTTTTTATATGAATTATAAGCTCATAGGAAGTCTAGATAAATAAAAATCTTGCTATTACTAGGACTTATTGCTAAAGGGGGAATTATAGAAGGCATTTTATCTTCTACTCTATTTTTATGTTGCTTTATAACTGTATTTTTCTTTATTTCTAATAGTTTAAATAAAATGATATGTGCATATAAAAAAGAAGTTAAACCATTTTGAGATATAACAATTATCCCAAAATAAATTTTATTGACTTAAATTTTGATAAGTCAAAATTTGCCTTTTTGTTGTAGCAAATAATATGAAGTAAATTTGTTTGTGCCTGCTAAGGTGTTAGGTTGGGGTAATGGGTGGGAAACTGAAGAAATTGGTGGAGGAATGTCACATCAATTATTAGTGTTGAAACATGGAATGCATAAATCAACTGTATTATGAACAACTTGGTAATTCATGGTGTTACAAGAAAAAATGCTTTATAAAGAAGTGTTACACAGAAACACTGGGGCATGTTGAAGAATCTCTAGTGGTACTTTATTTCTAGGAAATACTTCATTAGGAAATATGAAACCACAGTGTAAACAGTATGATAAATAGTTTGAACAAAAACCATTTCCTAATTTTATATATCCACAGAAAAGGAGTTCAAAGACATTTGGTCTGATAAAAACAAATGAAAAACATATGTTGGTTAAATACAGCAGCATGAACACCCACATCTGCTACAGCACTGTGCTGTGTCCAAAGCCTAATTGCAGCTGATCCCAGAGCCAACACTGGATCAGAATAATGGACAATGAGGAAGATGGTAGTTAGGCAAACTGGTATTGGCTTAGTGAAGAGAACATGTAAGATAGTTGCCCTCAGTTTCTAATCAGTTCCCTTCACCAACATACATTTATCTCACCTTGTAATAACCGGGTCAGAGGGGAAAGAACCTTAAAACTGAAGCCAAGGAATGCTGCTGGTGTCTGTGTCAAGTGCCATAAGAATGAAATCCATTGCACTGCCTATAGCAAAGAGTACTTGTATTTCTGGAGTTGCCCTACAAGGCTGACATTGAGAAGTCAAGATATTAAGCCATTATATTTATATATGTATATATTATATATATTATAATCTAGGTAGATTATAGATTATTCCAGAAATATTTCTGGAAGCCTTTCTTTAAATTTAATCTAATTTATTTAATGTTTTATTAAATAAAATTCATAAAATTCATTTATTTTCTTTAATAAGGATTAGATTGCATACCTCTAAAAAGTGGCTATTATTTTCCCCAGGTTAATCTCAGTTTACAAAAAATAGTCTACATAAATAGTATCATATTTTACTCTATTCGTAAGTGATAGATATGCTCATTTACTAAGAACAAATAATAATAATAATAATATCGGTACCTAATGAGTTAAGAACTGAATGTAAAAAGGGTTAAATAGAGAGGGATAACGGATCAGGATTGGGTAGACTAAAGAATATAAGGTGTTCTACACTCATTGGTGCTCTGTCACTGGTTATTCCTAGCTCTGTGATCATGGATCACTCTTGGTGGGCTTAGGAAAATATAAATAGGATGTTGAAAATTAAATCCAGATTGCCCATGTCCAAGGAAAGAATCCTATCTGCTGTACTATTGTTCTTGCCTAAAAACATTCACTTTCCTCCTCTTTTTAAATTTTCTTATAACAGTGATTTACAAAATTTTCATAATACAGATGTTTCAGGTATTTAATGTACCAGTATCAATCCCACCACTACTGTAAAATTCCTTCCAAGAATGCTTCCAGTTTCTCACTTACTGCTCCAGCTTAATTCCTTGAAGGTACACATTTACTCGTATTTTTTTTATTACAACACAAAAGCAAATGAAATAATCAAAACCAATAGTATTTTAGAACTCTCAAAGCCCATAGAACTCAATGTCTCTTATTTGTGGCCGCCTCACATAGAAAAAAACTGCACATTGAGGGTAACGTGATGTTTAGTGGCAGGACTAAAGCCATAGCTAAGTTTCTATCTCTTTATTTAGTGTTTCCATCCAGCCTATGGCCTTTCATTATACTCATAAATGTATACATTTTCATATATGTAAAACAACTCTTCATTATCTAAAATTGTGGGGAACTCTTCATCTTTGACGAAAACAGAAATACATCAATATTAGTATTAAATCATGTCTAAATGTCCGCACACAATTGGAAGGACTTGATATTAATTTAAATGATATCCTTTTCCTGAGAATCTTGAATGTGAAAAAGATGACAATATACATTCCAATTTCTACCATACTCTTTCCCAACATCCCATCAAAAAATACTGGTCTTCAAATAGATGCTTCTGCTGGCAGTGTATATTACCACTACACAGATAAAGGAGACGTGTGCAAGTGTTAGAAAGTGCTATTTACTTCTCATCTGCAGAGAAATTGCCCCCCATGAACACATGACCCTAAAGACATTTAGTAATATTTTGGCTAATGTAATACCTGAACACAAAATATTCAATTCACTGTAACTAATACCCCATTTGGCAGTTCCTTTGTTCTTTCATTATTAGCCATGAAAATAGTGAGTTCTTTCAGTAGGAACTTCATTAGTAATGTTCTTGTCAGACCCTTGGAGCACATAACCCACTCCCCAGCAGAACATTCTTTTTTCTCTAGATCCCCACCATGGAATCTACACACTGTACTGTTAGCAAGCAGCTATCTAAGGGGACAAAGCCAATGGTATCACTGACATGGAGCTTTACCCTAAAGAAAAATAACAGCTACCATCTCCGTAAAATTGTAGCTCATTGTCCTGGAATCAAATACTCAAGGAACTCACTTAAAAGTGAACTGCATTGCCCTCTTGCCAGAGTGAAAATGGTCCAGCTCTGCAGCTAATCACAAAAAGAACATGTTGCCATTGAATTTTCCCAGGTAGCTTGCTCGGGGCTAAAAACTTTGTGACTTTCTTCTTTTTTTTTTTGGGGGGGGGTCACACCCGGCAGTGCTCAGGGGTTACTCCTGGCTCCATGCTCAGAAATTGCTCCTGGCAGGCACGGGGGACCATATGGGGCACCGGGATTCGAACCGATGACCTTTTGCTTGAAAGGCAAACGCCTTACCTTCATGCTATCTCCCGGGCCCCAGTGACTTTCTCAGAATGGGGGCAACAAACTTCCCTTCATTCTTTAAATCTTAGCAGCCTACAACACAACAACACACTCAGACCTAGACCACAACCGAACACTTCCAAACTGCAAAGCGACCAAAACATTCTAGTTCTATAGCTCCTGGATTGCAGGGTCATGTATGTGATATCTCCAAATATTATAGTACTGACAACCTAGGATGATCACAGCAAATCTGATGAAAAAGTTGCACAGAACACCTCCAACCTCACTGAACTTAAACACAGAGGCTCAGTTAGTTAGTAACTATGAGACTAGTAAATACTCAATGACTTAGATAACACTGTTGAGATTTGTGACACTTATCATAAACTGACTTTATGATCATTGTTTTTTTAATAAAAGAACAAAAACTTAACATTTTTTTTAAATTGGTGAATTCCTGTTGCTTATAGCTGTATTTCCAAGATCTCTTAGGAGCTTCATTAGTAAGGTTCATAGAAATTCTAAATGCAGTATCATATCTTGTGTGCTTACTGAAAATTGTGCCACTAGGAAATAAAACCAAGGCTCAAAATTCACTTTTTTATTTTTTACTATTCCCCTCACTTTTAATTTCTATGAATTTTGCCTTTAATGTCTAGAACTGGGCATTTGTTATTCTGTATTTTCTTCTTGCATTTTGGTAGAGTCAAATATTCATTCATGTAATAATAGTCACTTAGTCAAATACTTTTTTTATTTTTATAAACATGAGAATGATGATTTCTTTTATCTGGGAATCTCGATAGGCCCTGGGCTGGCCAGATGATTTTAAGATGGCCTGATTTAGCTAAATTATTTGCTCATCATTTAAACCACTTGATTTCCATTACCTTAATTTTCTCAAGTATCCATTTCTCATCTCATGGCATGTAGACATTGCAGGAAATTTGCAGATAAAGTGCAGAATAGGAAATAAAAGAATACATAGTTAATACCAAAAATAAAATTTAAAAATAAACTTTAATTTTATTTGTTTTAACCAATGGTTTAAAGAATATAGTATATATTTTGATATCTTAATGTGTATAGCCTGAAGGTGGAAACTTGGCATTTTTAATATTATTTATTTAAATTATATTATTAAAATGCCACATGAGATTTGGGTACTGTTGTTTCAAAGCAAATTATAATTCCATTACAAAGTTTTAATGTTTTTGAGTAACTTTACTTAAAAGGTATCTAATCATAGGTATTTGTATTTATTTATTTATTTATTTATTTATTTATTTATTTATTTATTTTTTGGTTTTTGGGTCACACCCGGCAGCGCTCAGGGGTTACTCCTGGCTCCATGCTCAGAAATTGCTCCTGGCAGGCACAGGGGACCTTATGGGGTACCGGAATTCGAACCGATGATCTTTTGCATGAAAGGCAAATGCCTTACCTCCATGCTATCTCCTGGGCCCCTGTATTTATTTTTTTATCTACATAGTGGGAGAAAAATTTTGTAAATTTGTTTCTCTTAAGATTGGAGTCTCTTTCACATTCTAGTCTCCCCCCCCACAGGTTCATTAATGAAGTCTTGAATTGCTTTATGCAAATGAAACCATCTCTTGATCGCTAGATAGACATCTTCAGAATTGTCATCCAGCTACAGAAATAACAGTTCAGGACAAATACTTTTTAAAAGTATTAGAATCTAAGGAGGTAAATATTACTAAATTCTTAAATGTATTTTCAATTTTTGTCTTAGGTATTAAGTTTCACATGCATTAGGCAACCATGTTTCTTAGATTTTAGAGTGAAAAGAAAAATGCAAACCACCATATATAAAATTTACAAAGATATTAATGAATTAAAAATATGTTGCTATAAATAAGATCAGAAAATGTTTGGTGTTTGGAAATAGTGATTGACAAAGATACAGAGCTCATTTTATTCTTGATATTTACTGTTATATTTATTTTTAAGTTTATTGATTAAACATAGAGTAATTACATATTGTAATTAGGGCAACAAATTTCTTTCTGTTATGGAAACTCTCCAATGATTTCTTTCCTTTCTTCCTTCCATTTCAATGGATAATTTACCAAATGTGCCCATTTAACATTTATTATAAGGATTGTTAAAAAAGTTTCTATTAAAAATAATTGAAACAAATAGGCTTAGGAAGTAGAGAGTCATAATTCATTCCAGTTGAGTCTCATTAATAATTTGACACAATTTATGATTCTCTGATGGTGAAATTATTTGTATCAGATCCTAAATTCACTTATTTTTATCATTATTATTTTTTATCACATCTTAAACTCACTTGACTATTGATAGTGAGTAGCCATCCTTTGTGAAACTCAGCTATTGCTTTGAAATACATTTTAATATTGACCAAATTTTGTTTCCACTAATAATTTCCACTCACAGATTTGGCAATGGAATCCAACAATTCAACCTACTCCTCAAATAATTCTGTGAACATTGTCAGATAGAAATTAACTCTATTTCATTGACCCTTTATCTAATATGCCATCTATAGTTTTACTTATTTTGGGAAATGTCAACATCAAGCAATGCTCAGGGGTTATTACTGATTTTGCACTCAGGAATTTTTTTTGCCTAAAAATTTATTTTTTTAAATTTAAACACCAGGACTAAAAGGTTCTTTATTATACAGGTTTTTCCCACAGATAGAGATGTTCATGATTGAGTTACAGACATATAGTGTGCAAATTTCCTGCCACCAATGACCTGAGTCTACTGCTCACCTTTTCTAATGCCCTCTCTCCATCCAATCTTTGAGGCACATATATTTCTTCTCTCTTAGTGTCACCGACTGTTTTGCCTATGTTTTCTTCTATATACTTTTGGAATTGATATCAAATTTTTTCTACCATTTCTTTTTTTTTATTTTCTTTTTTTGAGTTTTTTGGGCCACACCCAGTGAAACTCAAGGGTTACTCCTGGCTATGCACTCAGAAGTCGCTCCTGGCTTGGAGGGGGACCATATGGGACACTGGGGGATCGAATCATGGTCTGTCCTAGGTTAGTGCATGCAAGGCAAATGCCCTATGTCTTGTGCCACCACTCCAGCCCTCTTTCATTCATTTTGATTTGACCTTTGTGCATGCTGTTAGATAGAGAGCTGAGTTAGTTTTGCTTTGTATTATTTTGGTTGCATGTGGTTGACCAGTTGTCCCAACACTAATTGTTGATGAAGCTTTTCTTGTTCCACTTTTTATTCCTTGTCCCTTTATCAAATATTAATTAATTATATACCTGTGGATAAGTTTCAGAATATTTAAGTCTATTCTACTGATCTGTCTTTTTTTGATCATATTCTACTGATCATATTCTACTAATCTGCTAAAGTCTATTCTTCTGAGGGTCTGACTTTATTCCAATACATGCTTTATTACTGATTACTTATTTATAGTAAAATTTAAGGTTGGGAAAGTCATGCCTCCCATCTCCTTTTTCATAAGGATTCTGTTAGCTATTTATGGATGTTTATTGTTCCAAATGAATTTCAAGGGTCAAAGATCAACTTCTTTGGAAACTATCATGGGTATACATATGGGGATTGCATTAAGTCTGTACAATGCTTTGGGAAGTATTGACATTCTAATATTGCTTATCCTCCTAATCTATGAGTAGGGTATATGTCTGCATTTCCTTGTGCTCTCTTATTTCTTGAACTAGTGTTCTGTTGTTTTCGTTGTACAGGTCTTTCATCTCCGATGTACTTAATTTTCTGAGGCACAATTGTGAATTGGATTGTTTTTTATTTATATCTCTCTTTTTCCTTTCATTATTTGTATAGAGAAAAGCAACATATTTTGGCATATTAATTTTATAGCCTGCCACTTTACTATACAATTCTATTGTTTCTAGAGCTTTTTGGTAGAGCTTTTTGGAATTTCCATGTATAGTATCCTATCATAAGTAAACAATGAGAGCTTGACTTTATCCTTTACAATATGGGTGACCTTGATAACTTTAGCTTGCCTGCATTCAGAAATTATCCATGGCAGTGCTTAGGGATTCATATGAGATAGTGGAAATCAAATATAGGTTGGTTTCATGCAAGGAAAGTGCCTTACCAGTTGTAATATCTCTGTTGTCCCTGGAGTTTAATTTTCTAGGAAATCATCTAATTCAATTTCTTAGATTATATAACATCAATTTCTAAGAGGAAAACTTTGCAAAATGACTGCAATTGTATGGAAGAGATAGTGCAAAGGTAAAGGCACTTACATGTCTTCAGTGCAACTAACCCATGTTCAAAGCATCACATGGCTCCCTAACATCACAGTATGTAAGAGTCCAGGAGACCCTGAGCAACACAGGAATGACTTTTTTTGCATGTGTGTTTTCGTTTTGGGGCCACACCTGGTGACGTTCAGGGGTTACTCCTAGCTCTACACTAGCTTAATGCTTATTCTCACCTTTCACCATTAAAGTTGGGGCACTGCTCTAATAGCAATGAAAATAAAAGACAAAATATTGTTTGATTTGTTGCTCTTCTACCAGATAATTATTTTATAGCAATGTGTTAATAAACAGCTTGATAAAACTTAATGCCTTTGTGTTTGGTTGACTTTGTTTCTCAGGACACAGAACCAGCAGTAAGGGTTGAGCAAAGCTACGTGTGTCTTCCTCTATCCCCCCCCCCAAATAAAACCGATTAGAACAAGAAAGACAATAGTACAAGAACCTGAACATAGATAAATGACTTTCATATTTTAAAAATTTAGGTATATAAATTTTTGGGGGGGTCATATCCAATGATGCTCAGGATTACTTCTGACTCTGAACTCAAGAATTACTCCTGTTGGTGCTCAGGGAACCAAATGGGATGCTGGATTGGCCACATGCAAGACAAAATCTCTAGCCACTGTACAATTACTCCAGTCCCAGAAAAACAATATTTTTCTAAGCTGTCAATAGTAGGGATTACTGCATTAAAATGTACAGTCATAAGTACAGTATTTTTCTAAATTTGCCCTCATTGGTCTAGCTTGTCATCATTATTAAACAGCAGTAATAAATAGCACATTGGCACAATGCTTGGTCAGAAAATTCTCATAGGGATTAAGCAAATATTTAATGTCTACTTTTTGCAATAATGTAAAATATGACTTTCTGAAAAGTGCACACAGACTTGATTTATTAACAGACAATAGTTAACAATCATACTGTTCAAGTTTTTGCTGGGACAGATAAAAAGAAGAGATTGGACAATGCATATGATGACAGGGAGCTTCAGGTTTATGCAGAGGCACTTGACTAACAGGCTTCTGGAATACTCTCTCAGTGACATTTATCCTATTAGTAGACATTGGTAAGCCAGCAATATATATTGTTAAAATACAAATAGTATACTTGGTGGTAAATTAAAACTTATGGAAGTGACAGACTATTTCTCCAAATCCCACAATATACATTAGAAATGCACTGCTCTATCTAAAAGCAAAATGTGGGTTCAGAATCTTATGTAGTTTTCACAAAGAAATCAAGACTTTGCTGCTCTTTCCCCCAACCATCAGATTTTGGGACTATAGTGCTCAGGGCATAGTCTTGACATCTCAGAAATTACTACATGGTGGGCTCTGGGGACCACAAGTGATGACACGTATAGATCCTGAGTAGGTCTTGTGCAAGGCAAGCACCCCAACTACTGTTCTATTGCTTTGGTCTCTGCTTCTCATGATTAATTTTCTCTTAGTTTCACGTCTCTCTTTCCCCTGATCCATCTTGATTATTTTCAGCATCTTTCATTACTGTTACAGGAAATGTGTCTTTCCTCCAATACTATAGATGCCTTTAGAAATAAAAACATCATGTTAAGTGTCCCTGATCTTAAATAGCAAAAAATTAGCAATAGGA